>OMNN01098846.1:0-29336 GCA_900302755.1 Chromis chromis | reverse complement strand
GTTATTACACAAAGGAAACTTGGGCTGCAGTCTCACCAGCTCACAGCACAGCCTTACATAGAGTTCCAGTTTATAGTTATTATTCAGTTCTATACTTTATATAAATCTTTTTGGCCTAATTTAAACCTATTTATTTAGAACTAATTGCTTTTTTTTTTTTTTTTTTTTCCTTTTTCATTTACACAAATGTTTGTTCAAATGGCTTGTGTTTTCCCTCAAACGTTTATGAGACAAAGAATGGAATAAAATAAAACAAAATAGAGAACGAGGAGCGCACCTGTTGGTATGACACTCTGACGCACAATACCTTCTACACTATCTGTGTAAGTCAGTAAATAAAGCCCTATTTTGCTGGTGAGTTAAGTGTAATAAAATAGTGCCTCAATATAAATGTGATAACGCTTTGCATGTGTTTAAGAGTAAGGCCCCGTCCACACGAAGCCAAAACGCGTATCGTTTCCAAAACGTTCTTCGTAAAGACGGAGCCGTTTCAGTAAATGTGACCATCCACACGAATTCACTTGATACACCTGAAAACGATGTAAAACACACGCCAGGCCTGTTGGTGGCGCTGTGACGGCGTAACGGAAACTGGCAGCGGGACATAGAACATGAAGTGGGGTATTGTGTTTTCCATATTTGTTTGGTGAACACACTGATAATGCAGAAGAAGTATACGTTGCTGTAATAGCAATAATAGGGTGACTCGTTTCAGCAGTACACACGCAACACTGTACGGCGCCATAGTTGTAGTCCTTTTCTGAGTTTTGCGCATGCGCATTTATCGAGAGATGGAGCTATGACGCAAGCGTTTCAGAAACTATTCGGTTACGACGTCCACATGGAACGGCACAAGCGCCGGTTTCAAATCTTTCCACTCTGGGACCTGGTTTCAGAAATGATCGTTTTCAGACCCCAAAACGCCGGCTTCGTGTGGATGATACACTGGGTTGACTATTTGTGCGTTTACGCCTGGCTTCGTCTTCGTGTGGACGGGGCCTCAGTTTCCATCACACTCATTTTACCTGCTGAATGACCATCAGTTGGTGATTGTGTTTGGTCCCCCAACAAAACAACAACCATCAGCTGCCACTTAAGGTCACTCACAGTTGACCTACATGTCCATGCAGGAATCTTGGTGTCATCTTTGACTCAACATTAACAACATTAACATTGTGGTGACTTGGTGCTACTTTGAAGTGAAGCCAAACTGAGATTCATCCTCTGTTTAAATGAACACTGTGACCACTGCATTATTTCCTCATGGCTGCATTACTGTAACTCTCTGTTCCTGGGTATTAGTCAGTCTCTTAATGGTCTTAATGTTTTAGTACTCTATATACATTTTAGAAATTGATATTACAAGTTGCTATTCCATTTTGTGCTGCCTGACTGATAACACGTGCAGCACTTTAGTCAGCACAGGTTGTTTTAAACATGCTGTATAAATAAACTTGATTATTTAATTTGCCTTAAAGGGAAGATATAAGAAAGGATGTGGGGGTTATTAATGGACTTCCTGGAAAAAAAGGCTCATGATCTCAAACTTGGACCAACTGGACACCATCAGTTGCTTTTCCTCTTTCTCCCTTTTCCCCCTTTTATTTACTTAGTTTGTTGTTTTTTTAAAATGCGTATGTATGTTTTTCATGTTTGACAAATACTTAAAACCTGAAAAAATATACAGGAATATCATGTTTTTTGCTGTTGTTTTGTTTGTTTGTCTGTTTGCTTCCACTGCCACTGACGGCTGGATTGTCTTACTTTCTTTCCGTAACTAATTTGTTATTCAGTCCTGGGTGACTGTGATATCCAGACCTCCTTTGATAGTCCTCCAAGTCTTTAAATGTGATACTGTATATATTTAGTGTTACTGTCCTAGATCAGAAGTAAGTCCCCCCCCCCTTTTCATTACGTCACTTCATCCTGCTCTGTTCTTTTCCTTCCCTCCCTTCCCTTCCTTCTCCCTCCCATCCTGCCCCATCATCATCATCCCAACAGATTGTGTGTCTGAGACATTTTGTCGTCCCACAGAAGTCTGTCAGAGACAAATTACCCTCATCAAGGATAATCCGCTAAGTATTCATTAAGAGCTTCCTCCCAGTTTGAAGCCTCCGTCTGTCATGTTGAGGCAACAGAGAAGGGCAGGGAAGTGAGGGGAGGGTGCAGGGGTCAGGAAATCCGTTACCATATGGACTGCTGGGTCATTACAACTAAAGTCACCCACACATGCACACTGAACACACTGTTTACAAACCAAGTGCACGTGTACTTTCTCATTTTAAACAGTTTGGTTGCTGTTGCTGTTGTTGTTTGTGTTTATATTTTCTTTTTGCACAACTCATAATTACAAGGATTTTTGCTGACTCAGTTTTAGTGAGAAACAGATGGTATATTCTGTTGTCTCACATTCAAGGTTCCCATATTACAATAAAATGTTCACGTTCATTTAAAAACTGCACCTGCTTCTAATAATGGGAATAATCACTAGCAACACTTAAAATGTAAATTACATCGTAAAGTGTTCATGTGGAGAGGCTCATGTTAGTGGAACAGAGAGTTCTTTAAAAAGAAGAATTTTGGAGCACAGGAGCCACAGACAAAGGACCTGAAAAATCCAGTGGTAGTCAACTTTGAAACTGCAAAAGTCTTTAGATATTTCAATATACACCGATCAGCCACAGCATTATGACCACTGATCATATTGGTACTATGTCCCTGCCTTCGCCCGAGTCGGCTGGGATAGGCTCCAGCCCCCCCAATGACCCTACAGAGGATTAAGCGGTGTATAGATAATGGTTGGATATTGGTACTATGTGGTGTTCTGCTGGAAAACCTTGGATTTTAACATCCATGTTGATGAGACTAAGACACCCAAATAAACATTGTCCCAGAACAAGCACACTCCCTCATGCAAATAGAACTCCCAAATGTCACTGGCCTACCCCTGAAGGAAAATGCACCCCACCACATGGCAGAAACATCAACCAGGAACATGTTGAGGAACATGACGATCGCCCAAGATGTTGTTCTCTATCGTCTCGAGACTATCTCTCCAGCTCCATACATATGAAACATGTAACTGGGTGGAGAGATAGTCTCTCACTCAGAGAACCAAGGTTACAATGTAACCATACGTTCTCTATTGTCTCGAGACTATCTCTCCACCCAGTTACATATTTCATATGTATGGAGCTGGAGAGATAGTCTCTCACTCAGAGAACCAAGGTTATAATGTAACCATACGATTTGACTTCCAAACTTCCTAGACTCCATTTTGATCAAGCATCAACAGGATGCAGTGGAACAAGTTTGATTGACAGAGACCCCACTGCACAAGCCAGAGTACCCAAAGGATCTACTGCCAACGTCCTGGTGCCAGACCCCATAGGACACCCTGAGAGGTCCTCTTGTCCATGCCCAATGGTTCAGAGCATTTTTGACCACATAAGGGGGACCAACACAATATTAGGCAGGTGGTCATTATGTTATGCCTGATCGGTGTATGTATAAGTTTAATCCCCTAAACAATATCCCAAAATCTTCCAAAAAGATTGGCCAGTCTTGAGATAGAGGCCACCAGCTTCCTGTTTGTACACAGCTACTGACATGTATTTGTTCTGGTTCTTCTGTTCTTCCTCACACTCACAACAAAATATATATATTTAATTCTGAACAAGAAGCGTAGTTTGTGTCTTTTAGTATAGTGCCACCACTCACCGAGGTATGCAGCCCAGTGGATTGGCTGCCTTTCCTTCTTATCTTTGGCACTCACGTTGGCACCTTTACTGAGGAACAAGTTCACCATCTGCAGAAACATAATAACTTGGTAAACCAGTGTGTCCATGTAAAGTCATCACCATCAGCAATTATGATACAGTCCACAGCTAAATGTTGTCTTAATGGCAATTTTGCAAACATAATTGAACGTTTACTTTAACAGACCTCTGGTTATATTTTGGTTGCACAGAGGAGTATATTATGAGACAAATGCCTTGAACTACAATGCTGAGACAACTGCCAGAGACCAGATTTATTTCCCTAAAGGAAATAAATCTTGTTTTGAGCACTGTTAAGTTGCAATAGTTACTTTAGGAATTGTTAAAGGTCAAATGAAAACTCATAGTTCATAGTTTACCTCTGAATGGCCGCTGTGCGCTGCATGATGTAGTGGAGTCCTTCCTGACCTGTCAGTAATATCCAGGCTACAAACATGTGGTAACAAAGCTTCAGCGCAGCCTGTCGACCAGTTTGCAGCTGCCATGTGTAGGGGTGTATGCCAGAATTTGTCCCGTGTGTTGACTTCGGGACTATGCTTTAGCAGCAGCTCAACAGCCCTCTAAAAGAAAAAAAAACAAAAACAAAATTGATAGAATAAGAGCCAGACATGAAGATCTGGTTGGAAGTGACTCTGTTTTTTTATTTTATTTCTGTGTTTCAAGAATAGGCATGTACTTCATTTCGTGAGGCAGCTGCTCGATGTAGAGGAGTCAGCAACCCCTGGTCCTTAGCGTTGATATTTGCACCTGTAACACAATGCAAAAGCAAGAATGACATTTTGTGTGTTTTCACTGAGCATTTTAGTGGGTTTTAGTTTGTTTGTGTGTGTGTGTGACTGACTAATGGGCTCCATTACTGAACTCAGACATATTTCCAGTAAAATACTTTGGCTTTTACCTGAACTAATAAGGAGGTCCATAACATGGACATCACCCAGATAAGCAGCAGCATGAAGTGGTGTGCTTTGTTCTTGGTCCTGAGACAAGCAAAAAAATAGAAAATAAAAAGAACAGAATAAATCAAACAATCCATAATAGCAGACAACACAATTATCCTGTATTATATTAGAGCCTTATAATAGTATGACTTCAAATGTTTGTACATTTAATGTATGTTTAAAGTACTTTTGCACAACATGTTTGTAAGATACATTTTATTTAATTGACATGTTGCATCAAATTCGCAACAGAACAGAAACCTAAAACAAGTGTGAATTTACATTTAAAAAACTGTGCACAGTCAGTAAAGCCATGATTAATAATCTGCGACAACAATGCAATTGAACTGTTCGTCTAAGCTCGATATAAGCTTCACTCAAAATATATTGCATGCAAGCTTGACAGCACAACTTGTGAAAACATCATGATTGGTGAGTTATTGCTGGATAACATTACCAGTGAATTGACATCTTCTTTGTGGTCTAACAAAAATGTCACATCTTCTGTGTTTCGGCTGAATATGGCCTGGACCAATGGAGACTGAAAGAGAGATTAGAAATGCAGAATTAGAACAAGAGCAACATTAAAAGTACACATTAAAATTTCATTAAGATCAGTTTATAACTTTTACAGAATACAACCAAGCCCAATAAATGCCCTCGCTTAGTGGAAATGGAAGCAAGGTTCTGCTCATAGGCTTAAAGACCGCACTTTCCAAAGTGCACCTATGGTCCATACTTGCCCTTCAAATCAAAAGTCTTGGTGTCATAGTCTGTAGTATACTTTCCTTTAGGCCCCACATCACTAACATCTCACATACTGCTTTTTATTTTTTCACCAGGTTATTTGAAGACTTCATCCTTGCCTCTCAACACACCATTGAAGTTCTTAATCATGCCCATGTCACTTCCGATTGATTACTGCAACTCCACTCTCTCTGGAATTTCTAAAAAGACTCAGCTCATCACCTGCACCAAGTCCACTGACCATATCACACCTCTCCTCATTAAGCTTTACTGGCTCCCTGTTCAACAGCAGATACATTACAAGGTTCTACTGCTTGCCTTCAAAGCCCTACATAACCTGGTTTACCCCAAACCTTTCAGAGCTTCTCCATCTCTACACACCTTCCTCTGCTGCTCTACTGTCTGTCCTAAGTTTTAGACTCAGCACCGTGGATGCCAGAGCCTTCAGCTGTACTGCACCATGACTCTGGACCTCACTACTGCCACCATACATCAGTCAGCACAGTTCAAATCACAACTCCAAATACACTTGTAACTCATGTCATACCCTTGTCTTAATACGCTTAATGTTTTGTAAGGTGGAATTGAACGCACCATCACATACCATAATTACTGTTATTATTATAAACTTAGTCTGGATGCCAATAAATCTATCACATTTCTGAGCAGTGATTTCAGGAGTAATGTCAATGATTTGCATGATGCAGACATCAAGTAAAACAAAAGACACTTTCTTTCTAGCATGCATTTAAATTAAGTAAACTTTTCTTCTTCATTCAAACTCCAAGCACCTTTTGTGAATATTTATACATTTTGGGGAAGGTTTTAGCAACGACTCATCAAGCTTAACCACAAAACAGTCGACAACTAGATTTAAAATTGATGTTAAAACGCTTTTTTGGCAGGTTTGTGAGTTCAGTTACCAGCAGCTCCAATGACACCAAGAGAGCCTTAAGTCCATCACAAAATTAAAACGTCAAACATCAAATTGTCCAGGAAATGATCGACCAAACCTCTCGCACAACCTAAAATATGACCTATCTTTGCATGGCACGGATTGTGTGACATTAACGAGCCTTGTAGAAAACTTTCCTCGTCATGTCGCTAACAGGACTAGCCAGCTGTGTGCAGTAGTCAGAAGTAGGGCAGGTTATCTAACGACAGGTCAGACCGCAGTAAAAGCTTTAATTAATACCTGGTCCTTGATATTTCTTAACTCCATGTCCCAATCACTCTGGAAGCTCCTGCATTGAGACTCGACGTAGACGTGACTTCATGTCACTCTGTAAAGGCTAGTTAGCCTAGCTTTAGCTTAGTTAGCCACTGGATGTGTTGTGTACACCGCTGTTGCCAAAACATCGCGAGAGAAGTTAAAGAGACGTGATTTTGAGCGATTTTGAATTTTATGGTCACGTCAGTATAAACTTTGACGAGATGTGCTTGTTTTAACTATATTTTAGTAACATTAAAATTCTTTTGATAGAGTTTTGGATTGTTTTATGTACGTTTTACACAGTAAACTTTTTTTTTTTAAATGAAAGGAGAATTTGTCATTTCAAAATTCTCTTTAGCTAACAATATTCAAACGCAACAAGCATCCAGTGTTTTGCATTTCTATTTACATGTCGCCACACTCTTTTAAAGTCAAATTGAAAGGGAGAATAAGAATCAAAAGGGAATTTAACATGTAATTTTCAAAGGTTTAAGCTGTTCTACAGGAGATAGTGATAGTGATAGTTTCTGGATAGATAGATAGATAGATAGATAGATAGATAGATAGATAGATAGATAGATAGATAGATGAATAGATAGATAGAGCAGTTGCCTGTACTAATTTATTATCTATACCTGTATGGAATGCCATTTTATTCAATAATAATAAATAAATAAATAAATGTTCCAATCTAAACAATAAAAATTACCATGAAATAAATCCTGAAATGAATAATTTAGGTAATATGTAAATAAATGTAATAACAAGCAAGCAAATAACGTTATTTGATTATTTATTTATTCCAGGAGAATAAGATTTAATCATAAGATTTATTTATTTTACACTTGTGACTATGTACACATTTGAAATACATCCATTTTACTTACTTTATTTCACTCTTTCTTTCTTTCTTTCTTTCTTTCTTTCTTTCTTTCTTTCTTTCTTTCTTTCTTTCTTTCTTTCTTTCCTTTTCTGCCTGCAGTGCATACTTTTGATAATTTAGAGTACATGTTGCCGAGTAGTTTTGTACTTTCGCCTGCCAGGCTCTACTCAGGGCTAAATACCCCTCCTACTGATCAAGCCAATCGGAATAGTTTGGGAGTACTGCACATGCGCAGTGTACCTTGAACCTATAGTTGACATGGGAAGATACGACTTTGCCAGATTTAGCTTGATAACGTGCCTAGCTTAGCTTCAAATTCAAACACATGGTGCCGGTTTAAAAGGAAACTTAATCATCCAAACACGGCCTTTTATTTTACCGTCCTATAAAGTACACACAGGTAAGAGCGTTTTCATACTTTGGTGACAATAGCGTTAGCAGAGCCAACCAGACAGCTAATACATAACGGAAAGTTGTTAGCTTGATAGCACAGGAGCAGTACATTGACAGCGTTAGCGTATGAAGGTTTATGTTATCGGGAAGGGTTTACGAAGGTGGTGGTCAAGGCTGCTCTGGTATATATATATATATGGAGGGTTAAATAGCGGTTAAATTAGCTAGCTTGTCTAGCAACATCACCGTGTAGCTGCTAAAGACCTCATCAGGACAAGAGGTCAAATGGTGTTTTCAAGTTTTAGCTAACTAGTTCTTAACCTGTAAAGTGCTATGACGCTGAAAAACTAACTTAAGGATTGATTGCTGTCAATTTTCATTCTGAATTCACTGGTATGTTGCGCTCCAGCCATTAACACGATCTACTGTGAGTGATTCCTGTAATTGAGATCAGCAAAGTCAATGTGTTGATTCAAGTGTCACCCATCAGGATCAGAGCAGCATCCTTAATTGGTGAAATCATCAAGTGACACTTACTGAAGTTGACCCAGTAGTAATGATCATTACATCACTGTTCTTTTTACATTTGCTCCAACTGGACAAGCTTTCAAACCATATATACCTGAGTAAAACAGTATCACAGATATCACCTGTTATCTTACAGTAATTATACTGGTTTACTCATGAGAGTGGAAAAGTCATTATAAGAGCATTTACTATTGTAATGTTCTCTTATGGTGAGTGCATCTTGAATGGTAGAATGAGGCCATAATACTTGCAAAGTGCCTGGAAAAAGAAAAGCAACCTCAAGGGGGTCAAAACTCCATTAATGCTTGTGATCAGTTGCTCTTGGAGTATTCAGGACAACATGTTCTTTCTATTGCTGCTGCTGGAGTTTAGAGCTTTTCTCACTTCCTGCACCTTTAAGCTATGTGGTATTGTGCTGGGAATCCCCATGAGTAGGGTTGATCAAGAGAATATCAATGTTCACAGTAATTATTTTTTGTGGAACTTCAATGTATGTGTATTTGTGTGATACAGATCATTTTGAGTCACCTACCAAATGCCTTTAATCTGCCTGTATGCGAAGTGTTACCTTCCTCATGGCCGTCTCTTGTGACAGATAAGTGTGTAGGCCGTTGTAAAAGAAGGAACTGCTGTGATAATTATGCTACTGACAGATCGCGCTAGTTACAGTGCCTCTAAAAAGTATTCCTCCCTCTTGGAAGCTGTCCCCATTTATTAGTTTTCATCACTGAATCTTGGTCAATTAGACAGATAGATAGATTTTTATTGTAATTGTCTAAACAATGAAAGGCAGTTTAGCAGCTCTTCGTTTACAAATTAGCAGCATAAGACACACCACAAGACAAACGTATTGGGATGGATATGTACAGATATGTACAGATTACAGATGGTGATGATATTTAGGGATATCAACAGTTATACGGCCATACCGCCTTGTGGATGCCCGATCCCGTCAGATTTCGGAAGCTAAGCGAGGTAGGGCCTGGTCAGTACCTGGATGGGAGACTGTGAGGGAACACCAGGAAGCCTGGTTGAAGCAGTGTGAGAGTGAGTGGTTGGTCGTGGTCGGAGGGGCCGATGGCGCAGATTGGCAGCCTCACTTCCGTCAGTCTACCCCAGGGCAGCTGTGGCTACATACATAGTTTACCACCATCAAGTATGGAGTGAATGAAGAATGCAATGTAAAGCGTCTTTGAGTGTCCAGAAAAGCGCTATATAAAACCAATACATTATTATTTTTATTATTATTTACAGTGCCTATAAAAAGTATTCATCCCTCTTGGAAGCTGTCCCCATTTATTACTTTTCATCATTGAATCATGGTCAATTTTATTTAGCTTTTTTGACAAGTATTTACAAAAAAGACTCTTTCATGTCAAAGTGAAAACATTTTTACAAAGTAATGTAAAATTGATTAATAACATGAAACATAAACTAAGTAACTGCATAAGTATTTATCCCCTTCAAGTCAGTATTTAGTAGATGCATGTTTGATCACAATTGCAGCATTGAGTCTGTAGATAAGTCTGAATCAGCCTTGCACATCTGGACACTGCAGTTTGCTTCATTAGTCTGTGCAAAACTGCTTGGAGTTTGTGAGGTTGCACAGGGATCATCAATAAACAGCCTTTTCAAAGTCCAGACACAAATTCTCAGTTGGATTGAGTGGATTTTACCCTCTACCTTGACAAGCCTTCCAGGGCCTGATGCCGAGAAGTATTCCCACATCATGATGCTGCCACCATCGTGCTTCATGGTGGGGATGGTGCGCCTTTCTGCCTTAGTGGTACTCAAAGCGCTTAACAGTGTGGTTTTCATTTACCCATTCACACACACATTCACGCACAGACTTGCAAGGTGCCTGCCTGCCATTGGGAGCAACTTGGGGTTCAGTGTCTTGCCCAAGGACACTTCGGCCTGATCGAACCACCAACCTTGCGACAACCCGCTCTACCACCTGAGCCACAGCCGTCTGTGATGATGTGCAGTGTTTTGTGTCTGCCAAACATAATGTGTAGTCTGATGGCCCAAAAGTTCAATGTTGGGGGTGAATGTTTATGCAATCGCTTATTTGGAAATTTTGATTTTAATTATTGGCATTACTTTGTAGAAATCCATTTTCACTAAAGTCTTATTTAGGAAATTATCACAACAAAAAAAGAAAAGACAAATTAGATTGACCATGATTCAATGTTTAACAGCTATAAATGGGCAAAGGGGGTGAACACATTTATAGACACTGTATTTGCTTTACAAAAGACACATTGGAGCTCCATAACTTTATGCTATTATGATCTCATTCATGCAACCAAAATTCAACATGTTTTAATGTTAATATGAAGCATTTTAGTTGTGGATTTAAATCTATTTTAAGCCACTCATCAAAGTCAAGCTTGTGATCACACAAATAAATGATAACGATGTGTGTGAGGTATGTACACGGTCTCGATTGACCAGTTTTTGCAAGAGTCAAGTTCTCGACTGTTGGGTTTCCTGGTTAGACGGCATCAGAGACGGCTCATCATTTAATATTCACGGCAGCTGATTGTCCGTTGTGTTGAACAGAGCTGTGATATTTTGGTGTTCGTGGTGAGTTTTAATTTGAAAATATCAAGAATTGTTTGTTTAGATTTTTTTGTGTGTGATGTTTCAAGTCTGCAGGGGCCACAAAAGCACAATTGGAGGGGTGTAACATGAGAGATCATTCGTCAGTTTGGGAGTTGTCATAGATGCAGAGATAATAAAAGCTGTTCTGTACAGATTAGGTTTCATTAATGTTTGTTTAGGCCAAGGAAGTTAAAGAAATGGCTGACTAAGTGTTGTTGTTTCTTACTAGGCCTACCGTTGTTTAATTTAGAACTACAAGGTTAGAAAATTCAACGTGACATTTGATGAAGTCAGAATTAATCATATAGTTGAAGACATGGGTTGATCTTTCTTGAAGAATGTCGTGCTGGTGCTATTATTAATAGTGTGTAGAATATCATGTGACCTCACTTTGATTTAAGTCTTAGCTACCAGGAAGCTTTGTCAGTCTGAATTTCTTTTAGCACCACATACTTGTGGGCGTCCGTGGTATTTGACAAGATTAGTGTTGACACATTAGAGGAGTTACACAATCAAAGGCCGTAATCCAGGTCACACCAAGACTAGTACAACACATACCAGCCTGGCAGACGGAACACAGATAAGAAAAATAGTAAATACCAAATAAAGCCAGGTTTTAGTTGTTTCCAAAAGTCCACAGTTTACTTTATGACCAATGTAAGAACACCTTGAGACACTGGTAGTTTAAATCAAACTGAGAACAGCCAGTGTCATGAAATTGTAGACGTATAAAAGTACAGATAGGTTGATGGAAGCAGGGCAGGCTTGACCGACTGCTGTATATCTATTTATGTGAGAAAAAGGAAATGGAAGTTAAACACTGCTACAGCTTCAATCAGATGCAAGAACAAAGCATCATTAAAGTCTTTATCAGCAGCACTGGTGTTTTTGGAAAACAGATCCTCATCTGGCAGATCTTCTCTAAGACATATTTAGACAGGATGAAATGCATCTTAATGGTGAAACAGAACAAATGGTAAATGGTCTGCACTTATATAGCACCTTTCTACCTTAGTGGTACTCAAAGCGCTTTACAATGTGTTTCTCATTCACACATTCACACACCAATGGCGACAGACTTCCATGCAAGGTGCCTGCCTGCCATTGGGAGCAACTTGGGGTTCAGTGTCTTGCCCAAGGACACTTCGGCATGTCGAGGGGCCGGGGATCGAACCGCCAACCTTGCGATCAGTGGACAACCCACTCTACCATCTGAGCCACAGCCACTACAAGTCTTAGGTATTAAAAGGGCAAGTTTAAGTTGAGTCAGACAACCGTTAAGATCGTGCTTGCTGGGTGGCCGGTGCATAGAGATTTAGGAGAGTTGTTAGGACTTGACTAAATCTGGGAACCGTTGATGTGGTAGTGCAGAAACTGAGCCACATGATACTAACACAAGATTATAATTTATGCTAGTTGAGAATCATACCTGGTTTGTTAATAATTCATTGTTATTCATATTTGTATGAGCTATGATCTTTGTGCACTGTAATACCACATTTGGTGGCGACAGAAACCATTTGAAACCTCTTTTTCATTGTCTTTGTAGTAACTGCTGACTGAGCCCACATGAGAACACATGACAAATAGGTCGGAAAGTGAAGCGCCCTGTGGCCCAGTAATCAGTCAACCCTGTCGCCAGATCTGGCTCCTAGACAATTTCACAAAGCTGCACACTTGCTTAAAATCTACTTTTAGGGTGCCATGAATTCCTATTTTGAATTATTTCCCATTCTGAATTTACACCACATTATTTTGAGTAATCAATAAATTTAATAACAAGGGTGCAAAAGATGTCAAATTTAATATTTACCAAGCTGTCAGCATACAGTAATTCAAAGCAGACACAGTAAACCTGTGCTCCAGAACAGTAGACTCAGTGAAGAACTCCTAAGCTTAACACCACACTTGCAGCTTTCCCTATATAAACCAATGAGAGGTGATTGCTGCCACGTCTTTGGGGTCATCAGGTGGGAACCTCCCTTCAATGGTGTTTCATCTAGTTGGTCCCACAACAACTCCAGGAGGCTAGACAGTGATCCCTGGCGTCCCAGAGTCACTCCCCTAATGCCAGCCATCACCGCTCCTCACCAAAACACTTATTTCTTTTGCCTACACTACCAAAAACAGCACTACCATCACCTACCCCAGCCTCTCACCAACTGCACCAATAAAAGCGGGGTGGGGATTAAACCCTGGTTCGGGTATGGGGGGTAGAAAGTATAGAGGGTGCTGAAGGTGGAGGCAGCATAAAATATACGAGCAGATTCAGCATACAAACTCAGAAACTAAGTAGCCATACAACCAAAAAGAGACTATACAACTCAACTCACCTGGAGTAACCACATGGTTTCAAACAGGCTCAAAAAAGGCTTTACGAGATGACGATTGATCATTTTTTGTGGCGTATAAACGCCTCATCTGCTGTAAGTAAGCGCCCTTTACTTTGGAATACAATCATAAGCAGATGTGCTCCACTAACAAGCCAATAAAAGTCAAAAAGCTCAATGTCAGAGAAAAAATAAGGTTTTTATCTGCAGAGTGTCCAATAACACACTGCCCCGTAGAAGAGAAGAACAAATGACCTTATTTACTTATTAGAGAAGGCCAGTCATTTTCCAGAGAAGTGAACCTCAGGTCTTGTGGGAAGGTGCGTTCATTTCAGATCATACATTTTCTGGTAAACATTATGTTATTACTTAAATTCTAACGGTTAGTAGCTTTTTAATAATGCACAGTAATCTAGGCTAATGTTCATTTTGGGGAAGTGGCGCTCTGTTGGAAACCTTGACTGTTGGAAAAGCTGCTCCGTCTGCTGCCTCAGCTCGTCCTTTGCCTCATATGATTCCACAGTCATGTGCTTTCAGAGGAGCTTAGTTTTCAGTGTCATAATGAAACACAGTTGTTTTTGCACGTTACTTCATCTTTTAGGTCTAATGTCTAGAAGCACTAATTTTGTGGAGTGTGTGTGTCTCGTTCAATTAGAGGAAGGATGCATGTAGTGGAAGTGAAAGTCAGGCGTCAGTGGTCATCTCAAGGTTTCCTGTGGAAGGTTCCCATAGATGCTGTGGCCTTTAACTTACTGTTAATGCTGCTTAGTCATAATAATGAGTCATGAGTTTTAATGTTTTTGTTTTTTTGTTTAAAGGGGGAAAGGAGAACAAATAGTTGCACAGTCATTTTGAAGTTGCCTGAAAACAATTAGTTTCACTCAGAAACGTTTTCTTGCTTAATAATTATTAGTTTTCACTTTGGTTGCATGATAGTTACTGTTTTACTCGCAAATGATAGAAAAGCAACTTTCAACAGTCTGTTCTTTGATTCTCACACGATTAACCCTTTAAGACCGACGGGAGCGCCGGCGCTACAATTTGCATATCTATTTTTCAATGCGGTAGAATTTCAACCAAATAAGATGGAGCGAGGAGTTACACTTTAATATCACACATCCAACGTGTCCCAGAGCGCTGTTTCCTTCCACTAATGTGTTTGCAGAAAGTATAAAGCACACACAACAAAAACATTATAATCTAGACTGTGGATGTCACATCGCTAAGTTCCGACGTCGGAATACACTTCACCACGTTATGACCATGAACTATCACGTGGTTCCAGACCCTCACCACACACTCCCTACACTCTCCCCTATATGGAACCGCAAAAACCCGGTCCTCTGTGTGTTATCACGGACAGTTTCGTCACAAGCCCTATCACAGCTCCACTGGTGGTGTTGAAGTGTAATGTTAGACTTTGAACTTTGATTGCACCATTGATGTATATAGTGTATATATATATACACTACCGGTCAAAAGTTTTAGAGCACCCCAATTTTTCCTTTTTTTTTTATTTAACATGAAATGGGTTAACAACTTAAAGCTGTTCTGCAGCCATGGAGGTTGATCAAGCTTTGAAAGTTGGTGCTACCAATTCCTACAAGTGTTGCAACTTTTCTTGATTACTTACAGCCCCCCCTGTCTGCATAAAAGTAGTGTTGGAACACACTGTGGTACCATACCCTCGTGTGCATTATTTCAACAGCATTGTACTGCAGAAAGTAGTGTGTTGCTATAAAAATCATGAGGAAAAGGCAATTAACAATGGAAGAGAGACAGACCATCGTAACACTTAAAAATGCAGATATTTCCTACAGAGAAATTGCGAAGAAAGTCAAGGTGTCAGTGAGTACAGTTTCCTTCATCATCAAAAGGCACTCAGAAACTGGGGGAAAGTATGGCAGGAAGAGGTCTGGCAGGCCCAAAGCCACAGCAGAATCGGAAGACAAGTTTCTGAAAGTCAACAGCTTGTGTGATAGGCGGCTAAAAAACTTGAAAAAATTGGGGTGTTCTAAAACTTTTGACCAGTAGTGTATATATATACTTTGATGTACATGTTGTCTTTCTGCAAATTGGTTCTTTCTGTACATAGTTATGTCTGATTGTATATGTATTTTGATTAAAAAATGGCACTACAGCATATAAAAATGTAAAGATATGCTCTGGCTACTTGTTCTATTGTAGGTCTTAAAGGGTTAACGTAACGGTTGTTGTTTTATTTGCAGGGAGGCTGATATTCATCCCTCCAGTTCCCAGGGATCCCTCAGCCTGCCCTGATGAAGGCCGAGCAAGACGGAGACCTCCTGGAAGGTAACTGCTTAGGATAACAGAAACATGACCTCACCATGTTCTCCAACGTTAAACATACTGGGTGTTTGGCTTAGGCTGCAATATACGCTCGCATATGCCGGTTTGAAAGGCATGTTATCTTTACAAAAAAAGCAAAAATTGCACCATTTATCAGAGCCAGAAACTGTAAAAGATGAAAGAATCGTGGTTGTTGAACTAAGTAAGTAAGTAAAATGTATTTATATAGCACCTTTCACAGATAAAAATCACAAAGTCCTTTACAGCAATAATAGCAGAAAGATATAAACAGAAATAATGTCAGTAAAAATATAAGTATATGTAGTAATACTAATAAAACAGGGAAGTAACAGCAGATAAAAACATACATGAACAAAAACAATAAATACAATAAAGTAGAGCAGCTACTGGTCAACTAAAGGCCTGTCTGAATAAACATGTTTTCAACTGCCTCGTAAAAGTTTCATAGGAGTCGACTGATCTCAGTACTAGAGGAAGAGCATTCCACAGCTTGAGTGCGAGAGCTTGAAAAGCACAGTCACCACGGGTTTTGTACTTGGTTTGTGGTATAGCAAGTAGTTTTTGTTGGCCAGACCTGAGAGCTCTATTTGGGGCATAAGAGTGAAGGAGGTCGACAATATACCGGGGTGTTTGACCGTGCAAAGCTTTGAAAGTTAGCACCAATATTTTAAAATGAATACGAGAAGTGATCGGGAGCCAGTGAAGAGAGGATAGGACAGAGGTGATGTGGATCGTTAAAAGACGAGCAGCTGCATTTTGGACTGTTTGAAGGCGGTTTAGAGAGGACGGACTTAAAACAGGTAAAAAGGGCATTACAATAATCTAAACGAGACGAGATAAAAGCATGTAAAATCATCTCCAGTTCCAGTTCTAACTCTATCCTTGTCCTGTCCTCTCTAATAAAGGCATGAAAAGGCCAAAAATAAATCTTTAAAAAAAACAAAAAAACATTTGTGACTCAGCTGCCTCCAATGGTCACATGATAAAAATTCAAGGACTTTTCTGCTGGGCAGAACTGCAGCCTACTAAAACAATATGTTGCTGTACTTATTTTAACTGTACTCTACTTTTGTACATAACCACAGCACCATGGTTCACCTTTTCAAAAGTCATAAATTGTGTACAAAAAGTAAGATTAATCCTCTGTATTCCTGATCCTGTAATATGTTTAGTTTAATAAGGCCGTTGCCTCTAATAGTTAGAACAAAAACCCACGGGGAGGCTGCATTCAGCCATTATGGTTATGGCAGTTATGGAATAGCCTGCCAGAGGGTATCAGGACCACTGAGACTGTTGTTGTTTTTAAAAGGAAGGCTCAAGACTCACTTTTTTAGTTTGGCTTTTAACTGATTTCTTGTAGTCTTTTAATTCAGGCCAGTTTTTATCCTATCCTATTGTCTGTTAGCTTTTAGCTCCAGTGTTTCCTCATGGGGGGCCTCCACGCTGGGAGGTGTGTCTGGTCTGCCTGCGGGGGGGTCGTCCTGGAGACCCCTCAGGCCCGGAGGACTGGGGGGCTCTGCACCATGTGTGGAGTCTACCCCGGTCTATCTGGTTCGGGGGTCTCTGTGGTGGCGGCGCTCCCTGTGGCCGTGGGCTGTGATCCCTCTCAGTGTGGATGAGCTCCCCATAGGTGGCTTTTTCCTCTTTGGTTCCTCAGTGCCCTGCCATGTCACTATACTCAGTTACTGTAGTGTATGTGGGTATGTGGGTCTATGTGTTTGGGGGGAGGGGTTTCTTATGTCTTGTGTTTCTGTTGCATGTTTTTATTTTGGGAAGCACTTTGGGTTGCATTTTTTATATAAAAAGTGCTATATAAATAAAGTTTGATTGATTGATTGGTTGAATAACTTCAGAGGTTGAATGCCTTTTATTACCATTTCTTTGGAGAACTGTATTAGTGTTTGTGTGATTCTCTGTGAGTAAAGGGCGGGTGTTATGTTTTATTGACATCCTGGTTGGCATGTCTTCACTTCTCTCTCTTTGCGGGTCATTTTTAGAAACACGATGTCAGACTGTCGTTGTGACATCTAATGTCAAAAAAAAAAACGAATGATAAAGACTGAGTCATATAAAAAGCAGAGACATACTTGGGCAACAGTGGACTTTAGGGCCAGCAGTGAGTTGGAGATGAAGGGAGGAAAGACTGACAAGTCCAGACTGAGTGAGTAGTACACGTCATTTACAGGCTTACTTACAAAATAATTATAGATTTGTCAGAAATGTTAAACTGTAATTATAGATCCTGGAAGGCTTTTGAGAAAGGTTGTTCCTTTGCGTGTTTTTATATATTGTCTGCTGTTTTTTATCTAAGCCCTTTCCTTTACTGTGTTCTCATAAAACATGTTTGTGGAGTTGCTGGGTTTAAAATGTGAACAATGTGGGGCTAATTACTGGTTACTGCTGACCGAGTGAAAACATATAATTTAAAGTCTTAAAGTAAAACACTTAAGTACGACCCCGATGCTGCCGCTCAAACCTTAAAGTAAGTTAAGAGTAAATGTTAAGTTGCAGTAAATAATTATTGTTTTCTGTAATAAATTAAGACCAAATTTGCATAAATAAAGAAAATCACTTTTGTCAGGTCTGAGCATGAGCCGTGTTGGTGTGTCACCTGACTTCAGTACACATTATGTAAATAGCATCAATGTGAACTTTGTCTCTCAGACTCGAAGAGAAAAATGATAAATGAAAAGCTTTAGGAGACACAAATGCTGAAGTGTTAGTCTTGTAGCGCAGCAGATGACCATTTAGAATCAGGTTTAAAACAGACATTGAAGCTGGAGTAGGCAGTATTAAACCTATGCTTAAACCTTTAAGCATAGTGTAATTCAAGTGGCGCACTGTTGCCCTTGTAGCATAATCGATGTGGGGTTACAAATTTTGTCCCGCATGTGGACGTCAGCAGAGGAGTCCTGGCAAACTCTTGTGTAGATGATGAAGTTTTACATCCCACGGCGCTAGCAGACCCTCATGTACTACGTGGAAAGTATAACACTGGCCCAAAGAGCTACAAAGTCTGAAGTAGAAAAGGAATGTTGACTTTCAGCTCGACTATTTTGGAACATTTCCTGCACATGCATAGGAATGTACTCGTCTGGTAGAAGGTGCTCAGTACAGAGAGGGGATAGAGAGATGCAGAAGGAAGTGTGTACATTCAAAATAGCCTTGTCCAGATTTCTGACCACGATAGCTTCAACGATTCATGGAAAGACATATTTTGGTTCTACTAATGGTCACTTCTTCCTTCTCTATGTAACACTTACTCCTCGATCATCACTAACAAGAATCCCTCTGCTTCTCTTTCTGTGGTTTTATCAGAGGACTCCCCTCAAGAGAATGGAGTCCAGACAAACCAGTACAGCTCCATCTCTCCTCCTGCCTCCCCTCTGGTGGAGGACGAACCCTTCTCCACATACTTTGAGGAGAAGGTGCCCATTCCAGAAAGCGTCAACCAGGTACCACCTCACAACCACTGGTTCATGTAACATTTACTAATACTAAAAATAAAGTATTAAAAATAAAATTCTGCTGTCTGACTTTCCCATTCAGGCATTCAGTTTCCGTAAACTCTGGGCCTTCACTGGACCAGGGTTTTTGATGAGCATAGCTTATTTGGATCCAGGAAACATCGAGTCTGACCTTCAGTCTGGAGCTAAAGCTGGCTTTAAGGTGAGGAATTAAAGGAGGAATTAAAAGATGTTCATCGAGACAGCAAAACAGAACAGGCAGTTTACTTAGCTGGGTAAAATTATATGGTTTTAGGAAAAAAACATATTACAGTTAGGGATGGGAATCACAGGATACCTCACAATACGATACGATATCAATACATGGCTCAAGATATCGATACTGTCACGATATATCGATAATTGATGTATCGCAAGACGATCATATAACGGTACATCATGTAACAAGCGACATGGAAGGAAGACGCTTGAGCCAGAGCGTTTGTCTTTTGTGCCCCCTTGCAGGTGCTTTTAATTGCACCCACAGTAGAACACTAATACATGGACAGTGGCAGGTAGCCATCAACCCCGCTACCCTTCACACTCATGGTGCAGAAACATTAGTAAAACCCCAAACTCCCATAATGCATTGCAGCACAACAGTCCTGTACTTGCGACCGGCTTTGCGATCGCTAACGATAAACTTTACTTTTGCGAGGCAGTTCTTGCATATGGCATAGTCTTTGTTGAGCTTGCTTGTTCCCTCCATGTTGCCAAAGCCCAAATGGGTCCACTCTTTGGACTTAAACGTGGATGGGGCGTCTCTTACGGTAGCGTTGCTGTCCTCCATTATACCTGTACAAACTCTTCTTCGGCCAATTCGTTTCCGCTCAAGTCTCCCTCATTCATGTGATAAACGCCACAGTGTGGAGTCATTAAGTAGTGACGCTGGGGAAATGGCAGCTGGCAGAGGAATCTGGCAGGGTTTAGAGTGCCTTATTATGTTAATTAAAGTATAGATATTTGGCGCCAGCGTATCGATACTCATATCGTACGAGGAGGGAGGAAGATATATCGCTGTATTGATATTTTGTCCCATCCCTAATTACAGTATACTCTTGACTTGTATCTATGGCAGCTTTTATATTTTTCACTCCATATTTCAGAGGTAAATCTACAGGTTTTAAAACATACTGTATATTTCCCCTGCTTTTCCTTTAAGTGATACTGTTATATTCTGGACTTACCTTTAAGTTATACTTTGTAGCTCGATGCGTCTTGTTCTGTTTTTTGCTCTGGCACATAATGAGCTGCATCAATATGCCGTATTTTTCTAGACACAGGCATCTGCTGCATCATAGGTGAAACAGGTGACAGTGATTTCTATCTATATTTATTTTCATTGTAATACTTAAAAGAAAGACCATTTGTAAATGATAGGTTTATTGAAAGAAATGTGAAAGAATTTATATGAGATTTATTTATTCAAATGTTGGCAGTCTGCCAAAGCACAACTCCCATAAGATGTGGTGACAAGCAGGGGTGGAATAAAATATTGATACAGCAATATATTGTATCACTTCCTGTTTTTATTAAAACATGCACACACTCTAAACGGATTCCCACAACAAGTTTGACTTACCAGAGTCACTATTTAATGACTACTCTTGGTGGCGATTATCAAATGCATGAAAGTAAAGTGAATGAAAGTTAAATAACCTGCGTTGAAGGAAGAGAAACTCACAGGTGGAAAATGGCGACGAACAGTGGGAAGCAAATCAGTGTTGATAAATTCAAATGACTTATTACTAAAGTTTTTTTTGCGTTTATGGCCATATTTTTTCTTCTTCAGTTACACAGATTACGTGATATATCGCTTAATATGGCCAAATGGCTGTAATGTGATACCAGCCTTATCGTGAGCTACCGTCTTGTAAGGTATTATGTGATTCCCAGCCCGAGCAATAAGTGCTGATTGTTTTCTTTCATCCTCAGCTCCTATGGGTGCTCCTCGGGGCCACCATCATTGGCCTGCTGCTGCAGAGGTTAGCTGCACGTCTCGGCGTCGTCACAGGGATGCACCTGGCTGAAGTCTGCAACCGCCAGTATCCCACCGTGAGTATTCCATACTCTCATTACGCACGTTAACTCCCTCTTTGTTGTTGTTAATTAACTATTGGCCCAAAGCTCCATTCACACCTGGCCACAAAGGGCCCTAACGAACCCCATTGTCAGAGGGAATGACTTAACGACTCACATAATGAGGCGAGGGGCAACACTCACCCAGCAGACAGGAGTTTCAATAGTGATAATGGATCCTGAAGAATATAAAAATGTGGAACTCCCAACCAGTCAGTTTAGAACTGATGAAGCCTCTTGGATGAGAGGTGGAACGTCTTCAACAAACTCAAGCAAGTCCAGATCGATTGAAACTACGAGGATGGCCCAAAGCTGTATTTGTAAAATCACTGACTGGTTGCTTGCTTTGTATTCTTTTTATTTCATATTCTTAAATATTGTTGAGGATGAGGTTTAATTGTTTGTTGTTTCAGGTTCCTCGGATCATCCTTTGGCTGATGGTCGAACTGGCAATTATTGGCTCAGACATGCAGGAGGTCATTGGCTGTGCCATAGCTCTCAACCTTCTCTCTGTGGGCAGGTAACAGCTTTAGTGCTTGTCTATGAAAACACTGCAAACATGTTTTACGGATTCCCAAAGAAGCTTCTTTCTGTAAAAATTAAAAACTATTTCTTCTCTTATCCAGGATCCCACTGTGGGCAGGAGTTCTCATCACCATCACAGACACATTTGTGTTCCTGTTTTTAGACAAATATGGTAGGTGATTTTTCTTTATAGGAATAAAACATCTGCCTATTATCAGTAATTAGCCGCTGTGCATCCCAGTGTTTATACATTTTTTCATATCTCTGTAGGCCTGAGGAAACTTGAGGCTTTCTTTGGCTTTCTAATCACTGTCATGGCTATCAGTTTCGGTTACGAGGTAAGATTCCCTCACAGTTCAAATATAATTTAAGTGTCTGTAGAAACTTCATGCAGTTCTTGGCCACTTACCATGTCTGACTCTGTGTTATCTGCCTTCAGTACGTGCTGGTAAAGCCAGACCAACCAGAGCTGCTGAAGGGGATGTTTCTACCGTACTGTGCCGGCTGCGGGCCTGTGCAGCTGGAGCAGGCAGTGGGAATCGTAGGTGCTGTCATCATGCCTCACAACATCTACCTGCACTCAGCGCTGGTCAAGGTTAGAAACAGATTCATGCCTAAAGCAAAAATGCTAAGGAAAAATAAACTAGAATTTCCTAACTCTATATGCATGTTGTTTTAAAAATGTCCTGATAGCATCATTAAGAGTCAAAATCCATTTTTAAATGAAAAATGAAAAGCATTGATTGGAGTGTTTGATCATAGTTGCATATCTTTCTGTTTGTTCCTGCATTAACCAGTCCCGGGAAATCGATCGCAAAAATAAGAAGGAAGTAAAGGAAGCCAACAAGTACTTCTTTATTGAGTCAACTATCGCTCTGTTTATCTCCTTCCTCGTCAACGTCTTCGTTGTCGCAGTCTTTGCTCAGGCCTTCTACAATAAAACCAATATGCAAGTGGTGAGTATGCAGTCCAATCCATCACTCAGTACTGAGGAGTGCAGAGGCTTGCGTTGCTCTGCTTCTAATACATTTAAATAATTGTCCTTTGATTAATAATTTTAACGCACAGTGTTGATTAAGATGTTGCTAAATGTGATGTTGCAGAATGAACAGTGCAATGCGACCGGCAGCCCGCACACAGATCTCTTCCCTCTCAACAATGGCACACTGGAGGTGGACATTTACAAAGGGGTACGTGTGGTCAGCATTACTACAAGTACATCCTGATAAGTGAATTGTTACCAAGACACTAAATATATTTATAGTATGATCAAGGCAAACACTCAACTCATGCTACTAAAACTAATGGCAAAAATTCTATAGAAAATAGTAGGTGAATAATTAGGTGAAAATAGTAATTACAGAGGAGAAGAGTAAACGGCAACTGGCACTGGCTGATTAAACCTCTGCTCATGCATTCACACACTGTCGCCAGAATGTATAAAACAAGATAAACATCCAGAAGATAATGGTGTAAAGCTGCTGCTGGGTTTTTATAGTCATTACAAACAGGTTTACTTTAGATTCTTCAGGTGTACTACGTTTATTCCATCTTGGTGTGCTCCTTGGATAGGTAAATTTAAAAAATTGCAATTAAATGCAGTCTCCTACAAAAACAAAGTTGCACTGTAGGGTTTTTGCAAAGTTTAAAACTTTTATTTGTAATAAAGTGATGAAGATGTAATTTTTCGCTCAGATGCAACAATATTGTGAGTCACAGACGTGTTGATCAGCAGTTTGTGCACATTCTCGGTTGTGAGAGGAGGTTTGATTACATAGATAAATGTGTGGGTGAATCATAGGTCACATCATAAAATATAATTATTAAAAATTTAAATTAAATCTTAAATTCAACTTAAACTTCTAATAGACAATCCTATAGTTTTAAATAACCAGATAAAAATGTACATGGATAACTGGATGATTAACTTTATGTTGATGTGTGTGTTTAGGGGGTGGTCCTGGGCTGTTTCTTTGGCCCTGCAGCTCTCTACATCTGGGCTATAGGGATCCTGGCAGCTGGACAGAGCTCCACCATGACAGGCACTTACTCTGGGCAGTTTGTGATGGAGGTAAGAATATATGTTGATTACGCAGTGGACTGGGTGTAGGTGTAGTTTTCCTCTGGTTTCAAAAACAATCAAAGACTATTATAAGCGTGTGTACTTATGCTTTCATGTCTGCGTAGGGTTTCCTGAACCTGCGGTGGTCTCGTTTTGCTCGGGTGCTGCTGACTCGCTCCATCGCCATCACGCCGACGCTGCTGGTCGCCATTTTCCAGGATGTTCAGCATCTGACGGGAATGAACGACTTCCTCAATGTGCTTCAGAGCATGCAGGTCGAGAACACCTCCACAATTAACTCAAAAGTTTACCCTGTTTTTAAACAATCTGTAGTGCAGGTTGTTCGATTTGTGTCCTTTTTTACAGTTTACTGTTACTGACTGTAATTTATTTTCTTATCCAACAGCTTCCATTTGCTTTGATCCCAATTCTGACCTTCACCAGTCTGAAATCCATAATGAACGACTTCGCCAATGGATTGTAAGTGAAATATAATAATCTAATACATGAGTTTATCAGGCTTCTAGAGAACAAACAGCAACAAATTATACTGTTAAATAACAATACGATTACCTCCAACAGTGAGATTTGCATGCCCTTACTCACAATTATTCTAAAATTAGTTGTGCAGGTTTTAATGCAGCTTCTCCTTCCATGGCAGGGGATCTCAAAGTTTAGGGAAAAGATAAGACCGAGGTTTATTATTTGAAACCCAGATCTATTGTTAAACAGTTGAATTCTGACTCCTTCCTTTATTTTCAGGATATGTTTGAACAACAGTTTAGTATTAAAAAGAGGAAGTAAAAGGCATGATGGTTTCAGGTGGAGCTGCCAGGTGGAGAATTTGTTGTTTTGTACTTCTCTCTCACATAGACGGATCATTTGCTTTGATGTTATGTATTAGAGAATACATATATATTATAGCGTCATTTTAGACAGTCCAAAATGAAGTTACGCAAACTAGGAATTTACTCAACTCTGACAGCATGATGCAAGAAAACTATAGTCCTGCACATTTTCTGTCAGTTTCTGGTAAATCTGTCGGAATTGTTAATTTTAGAAAAAAAAACAGTGTTTCTCAATGGTCTAATGAAGTTTCTGTTCTCTCCAGGGTGTGGAAGATTTCCGGAGGCGTCGTCATCCTGGTGGTTTGTGCAATCAACATGTACTTTGTGGTGGTGTACGTGACGTCGTTGAACAGCGTGGCGCTCTACGTTATCGCTGCTCTCTTCTCCATAGCCTATCTGGGCTTTGTTGGCTACCTGGTGAGTTAGATTACTGCAACATTATATTCACTGTGGCTTTAGTAATATGCCACTTTAGAGACTTTACCAATACTGTGATTCTCATCAACTATCAAAAAATACATGTAATTATAGCTTGTTTTCTCAGTTTATTCATGTATTCCTTGTAAATAACTATAGCACACTACCTACTTTGGTGCTAGATATCTATTAAACTTCATTTATTTTCCAATAATATTAATAGCTCAAAATGAGTGAAATATGAGGTGAATATTTTACTAATCATCTACTGCTGGGTTATTGGAGGTTCCCAGAAACAGCAAAAAGAAAATCGGTGATGCAGCCTTTGTTAACTATGCCCCAAAGATATGGTACGCAATAGCTCTAGACATCAGGGAAGCCAACTCACTAGATCTTTTAAAAAGAAAGCTTAAGACATATCTTTTTATGTTAGCCAATCTGGTCTCTGGTTTGAAGCAACGTAGATCAATGCGTGAAACTGCACCTCAGTTTAAGGCTTTAAAAAAAAAAATATATATATATATGAAAAAGTGCACACAAAGCTGGTTGTGCGTTGACCTCTTGCTCTTCTCTTGTCTGCAGGTGTGGCACTGTCTGATTGCGTTGGGGGTTTCCTGCGTGGACTGTGGCAGCAGGGTAAGCAACCGACCTGCTGTGTTCATAGAGGAGCAGTCTGAGTACGACTCCTAGAGCCGAACACGACAGTAACCACCAGCATTTCTCTTTCCTCTGGGGGAGCCCTTTACACAACCAGGACTTTTCCAGATCACGTAGGATCTGGAAAGCACATTTTCTGCTAATGTCAAGTGTTTATTTTGTGTAGGGCTGGATATCAAAATTTGGTGTTTTTTAGGTTCCCAGACAAAGTAATACGACACCAGCACAGCACATTAGATACCAGTATTTGATGTTTGAGTCGATTCTCAGAAAACACTATTGATCATTTAACAAATACTAATATTTGTAGCAATTCTCAAAGGTACCAGCTGTATTCAGTCAACAAACTGACATCCTGTGACACGAGTGGCTGATACAACATATCTGTGTCTTGAGTTAGTTTTTCCCACACTTTCCCAAAATGTAACTTCAGAAAGACTAAGTCTGCTTGTGTTTTCTCTACAGCTGTTGTGAACACCAGTTTTCACATGCTTTAGTTCCCATGACAGTACAAAATCCAGTAATCTACAATACACCAGGAGCCTGAGGTTGGTTTAATAAATAAACCCAGGAAGCAAACTATTTGAGACATACGAGGAGGGATTGATACATTTTGAGCCTGACCAAGAAAACAAGACTTGTTAATCAAAATGTTTAGTACTCTGAGAGAGCAACATGTCACTATAGTTTGAGTTCAATTTAGACTCATTGTGTGCATCCATGCCTGTACAATGCCTGAGTCAAGTAGGGTAGGGTAGGTCATTCAAGCAAAATGAATGGAGTTGGTGACCAACCCGCTCCCGAAAGGCATGTCTCCCAAGGAAATCCATGAAGACATGGTTAACACCTTAGGAAATGATGCTCCATCTTATGCCACAGTGAAATGATGGACAGCCTACTTGGTTTGTGACATGCTCCTCTTTCAGAGTACTAAACATTTTGATTAACAAGTCTTGTTTTCTTGGTCAGGCTCAAAACTTATCAATCCCCCCTCGTACATTTGAGGACATTAGTTGGATCAAATAAGGTTAATTTTTTTGGGAATGTGCAGAGCAGCACTGAGGAAACATGAAATACAACCACAATAAAACACAGCTCTGTTCATAGACAGTATATGTGGTTCTATTTATGTTCAGTTAATTGATCACAGACTACATTAACAGAAGTATCTCTTGACCAAGGTGTCTTTCTAAAGCATTTTTCACACATTTATTCTAAAATTTACTGTTTGTTTTTTATTGATCTTTGCTACGTCATTCACTTTGCTCTCTGTGAACACTTTTACCACCTCAGACTCTGTTGTCTTATCCTCACCTCTCCTAATGCAAAGAGAGGCACTCCTCATTTTACGATTTCCCTCAGTCTACCTCAGTGTCCTCGACTATATAATCTCAGCCTCTCTGTAGCAGTTTGATTCACCTGATTATTACATCTGATAAATTTTAAAATATTTCTTAGAGAATATAATTGTTACATGATACGTGGGAAGGGTTTTTAAAGTCCTTTTTATGTGCTAAAAAGCTCCAAATGATATCCAGCCCTAACTGTGTAGGTTGAACGAAACCAAACTGCTCCATTCAAACAAGTGAAGCTTTATGTGGCTGCAGCTTCGTCCTCTTTTAGTGCCTCAGTAATCAGGATGCCAGAAACTTGGGCTGAAGTGAGCTCAACAGTAAAGTGAAAAATAATAGTTTTTAGCAGGTGGAGCTTTGTGGAAAAGTATTTTTTTGTTTTTTGGTTTGTTTGTTTGTTTAATTTTGTGATACCAGTCCTAACCTCTTTACAACATCTGTTTTTGTAGAGCTATTGGATATGTTAAGAGATAAATACCAGATTGGGTGTTTGAAATGTATTGTAATTGTATATGTTCTATTACAATACACATGGTTAAAGGTTCTGAAGTGAGGGAACTGTTTTTATGTTTGATTACAAAGACTTATAATTGTTGTAAATGAAGTCAAACCATGTGCTAGAAAGTCAAGTTTAACTATACAACCCATAATCACAAGTTTGCCTCTGTGGATTGTAGAGAGTCTGACTCCCTCCAAACTTTGACCCGCAGAAATCATTTTGTGGGTTTAAGTCTAAAAAACTCCACAGCCATGAATAGACCACAGTAGGGACGGGTTCATTCAAATATATACATACATATATTTGGTATAAAATTAAGCTACAGAGTCCAGCACTCTGCACCGATTAACTTAAGACCTCTTAATGTTTCTATGAAGGCAAATAGCTTCCACAGTAGCCATATGATGGCAAGACAAATAATTGGCAATGAAAATGTGTATTTTTCTCACTTTGTTTATATTTTCTCTGAACGTTTCTCTCTGTTAACAACAAAAGTACTGTTAACTTTTACTGTAGCGTTTTTAAATTCCAGTGGGCTTCAAAATAAAGATTAGATAACCTGTTTTTATAGGAACAATACCCATATTCAATAAACCAATTATAAGAGAGTTCAGTCCTATTCAGGAAGAAAATGTTATTTAGAATTATGTTATAACATTGCTAAGTGCCATTCTCACCCTTGTATCAGCTGTTCTTTTGTCCCAGTGAGGCAGCGTAGCTAGCATGTCCACATCTTTGATAGATTAAGGGAGGTGGTGATGATGCTAACATTATAAATTAGTTTTCCTTCTAGTCTACACTGCACTTTTACGTTCTCTGGTAGAGCACAGAGGAAGAAAACACAACTAACTGAGCAATATCCAAGTACGATGTACATATCAACAGATAAGAACACTGGAAATTAACTCTGCGTCGCATTGTTCATACAGCAATCTGGTGTGGTTCTCATATAAAATGTTCTCTTCAGTGTGAAGGGTTTTGGTACAACTGCAGGTCTCTGGTTCAGAGTTCTCAAGAGCTTTTATGAAGTTTCTCAAGGTGTTCAGGGAGGTGATGGAAACATAACTTGATATTTTACAGGCTACTTTGAGTTAATACGATGTCATATGAACACTTTTTTGGGGGAAAAAACATGTCAAATGCACATTTGAACTGTTACAGTGAAAACTTCAATGTAGTAATGTCTACTCTTATCTCATTTCTGGGATTGAATGAAAAACTGTCTGTTCTCTGCTGCTGAATGAAGCACACCATGTGTCCACAATAAATGCAAATAATGGATATATGGGCATTTGTTGGCGTCTTCTGTTTGACTGTCTACAGGAGGACTTGTGGTCTACGAGGGGTGATTGATAAGTTTTGAGCCTGACCAAGAAAACAAGACTTGTTAATTAGGGTAGGGTTGTGATCCCTTTCGAGACAGGTACTGTATCACAGCACGGTCACCAACTCGGTTCATTTTGCTTGAATGACCTACCCTACCCTACTTGACTCAGGTATTGTACAGGCATTAATGCCCACAATGAGTCCAAATTGAACTCAAACTATTGTGACATGTTGCTCTCTCAGAGTACTAAACATATTGATTAACAAGTCTTGTTTTCTTGGCCAGGCTCAAAACTTATCAATCCCCCCTTGTATG
>OMNN01098843.1:13912-28941 GCA_900302755.1 Chromis chromis | reverse complement strand
ATCTAACCTTTATTGATCCCCTTGGGTTCCTTCCTTCTCTGCATTGACCCATCCTCTTCAAAGTTAACCTTAACTATACATACTAGGAGCAGTGGGCTGCCACGGTGCAGCACCCAGGGAGCAGTCAGGGGTTAAGGGCCTTGCTCAAGGGCCCACAGTGGTGGTGACTGGGACAAGCGGTCGCTCTCACTTTCCCACCTCAACCTCTTGCCAGTCTGGGGGCTCAAACCGGCGACCCACTAGTTACAAGTTCACTTCACAAACCACTAGACCACCTCTGCCCTAAATTTTTCAGTAATTTTAGAGCCTTTTTATAGAATCCCCCATGATACCTTTTTTTGTTTTATGAGACGTTGTATAGGGGAGAATAAAAGAAGAGTACTTCAATTTGCCATGTATTGCTGTACTTTAACCCCTTAACGCCTATTGTCGCGAATTCCCATCATAACACTTGCATTCAGACTGCAGCCGAGATAGCGTATGCATTCCCCGAATGCCGGTTTGTGCATATTCAATACATACGCTTTTGGAAGCACTGGTTTCTAGGACCGGTCTGAGTGGCATTTGTGGCGTCAATAAAACATTTTTACCATTAATGCCTGTTGCATCATACCTCTATTTCTATTCTGTGTGCTATAGACAAATTAACAATCTCCACTTAATTTAGCATCAGCTTGAGAGCAAAAACACAAATAATAATTATTTTTTATATCATTGTAAATAAATTCAGGCAACAAGGGGTTAATATATTTTGATGACAAGTATTGTTTATCGGGTATATTTGGTAAAATATGCCCAACGTTAGTGATGGTGTTACTAACTGTTATGTTATGGGGTAAGGAAAATGCAAGATGGGTAATAATGCAGTCTTAAGTCTTTAGTCTAACCCTAGGGCCTTATAAATAAAATGTATTATTATAATCTTCATTGATTGACAGAAACACAAGTATGTGAAATCAAAGACTGCCAGCCAGAATTAGTGTGTTTGATAGTCAGGAGACCATCACATGAGATAAATGAAGGCCCCTATTTTTTATTTCATGAACAAACCAGTTTGTGTCACCATTGTGTTTTGACAAAGATTGAATTACTGTCAACTATGTGTTCCTGCTCATGGAATGCCAAGTCAGCAGAAAACTGGAAGAAAATCAGATAATCTCAGATATGAGGAGGGAAACGTAGACATGTGATCCCACAGTGCGGGTGAACTAACCTGGGGATGTGAGCTGATGTTTGTAACTCTGTGTCTGTTTTCATGAACCAGCCTCGCTTTGCTGTATTTTACTGAGACTACAGTAAATCTAAGAGTTGCACCTGCCTCTGTGTCTCACTTTATTTTTTTGAAATAAATCGAGTTTGTTTTTAGAAAGTAATTGCTGTTTTCAAGAAGACCAAGTGTTGAGAAAGACCTGAAGATTTACTGACCTGTCTGAAGACTTCTGCCGCAACACTGAGGGCCCCAGGCATGCACAAATGGACCTATGCCAGAGCCGCATCGGCCCTCATGGACAATTCTTATATTAATCACCAGTAATTCTATCATCGTAAAATACAGTGTCCTATAGGCTCTATCCAAGGCTTCTCATTTCCAGAAAGGATGCAGACATAAAAGAGCATTTGTTACAGGCTGACTTTATTTTGTTTGTTTGTGACAGTATTTGCTTCGACTGGATAGTCATGGCTCTCTGGTTTATTAAGCTTTATTTTCATTTTAGTTTCACTGCCGCATAAATACTCTGAGAGATGCTGGGGTTTAATCAACAGCTTACTCATTTTTTTTCTACTTGGTTTTCGTTTCATTTTCTTACCCCAGAAGCAATTTCTTAGCTGTCAACATCACTGTGTTGGGTGTTGGATAAGTGTGGACATAAATCCCAGCTGATACTATGTGGGTATTTCTCAGTGAGAATTGGTAACAAAAACAACAAGCCTAATGCCTTCTGGAGAGACGTGGGGATGACGCGCGGCAAAGGGCCTCGCCTGGGTCCTGACTGGATTTAAGCGGAGTAGACTGTATGGAGTCTCACAATGTAATTATTTTATGATTTCAAGCAAACAAGCTTGTAATGTCAAGATCATGAACCAATTTCCCTTTGATCGTGATGAAACGCAAAATCTTATTTATCCGTGTTCTCTTTGGCCTTCTGTATTCTAGGCCTCTTCCATCCGCACAGTTTATCTTCTCCGAGAGCAAAACAGAGCGCTCATCTCCTCTAAATCCCTTTGTCTCTCTCCTTTCACAGCCTTTCTTCAGCCCTGTTCATATGCAGCCTCCAGAGATAGACAGAGACAAAAAAGAGTAAAGCCTCCTCCTCTAAATCCCTTTGTCTTTAAACCCAGAATGACTTATCCAGCTTCCTGCACACACATCTTAAAACCCACACCCACGGCGTATGGCTGCGCTCTGGTCTGATGCTTCTACAGCGGAGCAACACTCAGACAGCTGCTTTGGCTTCTTTGCTGTGGGTGAAAGGTGTGACGTTCCTTTCAAGTCTGTGCCAGTCTCAGCTGCTGTGTTCCTGCATAATCTGGCCCAGGGTGCCAATTCCGTGGTGGGCGGGAGGGGAAGCGTGAGAAAACACACACACACAAACACACACACACACACACACTCGACTAAAGTGAAGGGATTGTGGGGTTAGCAGGATATCTGCAGCTGGTGAAACAATCCAGACAGGTATTATCTAGTGGCACAGACGCACGCAGACACTTTCCTCCCTTCGCTGATTACATTTATTTATGAAGCACTAAAATTACCCGTCTCCACAACATGATTAACGTCTCGGAAAACTTGGCCTGAAAGGTATGTCTATAGCACTTACGACTAAATAAGCAACAAACTTAGTAAAAAACATTTTGAGCTATGATTTATTAAGACAGTTAAGGCAATAAAAAAAAGTTTTGAGACAGTATTGCATGTGCATGGGGTACGTCCCTTTCACGACATGTGGGAACAGTAACTGTAATGAATCAGGAGACGCTATCCACATCACGATTTGTGTCACACATATTTTTGAGACCACTCGTCAATTCACATCTGTGATTTCTCCGTGGAGCCGAGAACAAACCGTCACATTCTGTGTCAGTCAGCAGCTGAGATGATCCAACCGCTGACAACCTGATAAGTGATCTTAAGGTCATCAGTGGTGATGAGAGGTGGGTCTGTAGCTACCATCAAGAGGATGGGGCGGCTGTGGCTCAGGTGGTAGAGCGGGTTGTCCACTGATGGCAAGGTTGGCGGTTCGATCCCCGGCCCCCCCCACATGCCGAAGTGTCCTTGGGCAAGACACTGAACCCCAAGTTGCTCCCAATGGCAGATTAGCGCCTTGCATGGCAGCTCTGTCGCCATTGGTGTGTGAATGGGTGAATGCAAAATAAATACACTGCCCTAGACAGAATTAAAAGCCAATCTAAAAAAAGTGGGTTTTCAGCTTCGATTTAAAAAGGCCGACATCAGTAGTGGTGCGAATGTCGGGGGGCAGTTTGTTCCATAGTCTGGGAGCAGACTGTGGAACAAACTGGACACATGATGAAGATCTCTCATATTCACACTATAGTTTGTATATAATGATGGATGAAGCAGCACTCCGTCCTTCCACTGTACTAAAGTGAAGGCAAAATAACACAGAAATGGCTGCTGGCATCTACTGAGTCTGCTCAGTCGTGAGCGTTGGGAGGTGGACTGCCTCTCGCATAGCTGAAGCTGTGACAGACTGAACCAAAACAGTAAAGCTGAGATGGTTAACAATAAAGCTCACCTTCGTTTTATAATCTCCAGAAGGCAGATTAGTGTGACATCACATTGTTTTCACGCTCGCATGTTATAAAAAGATCAATTATAGCTGTTTAAACTTCACATCTTCACACCAGCTCATTTGCTTGTGAAGGCACTCCATAAATAACGTTATTATCAAAGCGCTCTCCTTCATCCCTCCCTCGGTGCTGGTATGTTCTCCCCCAACCCCCCATCTGTCCTCTCAACTTGTAATTCACTGCAGAACATTTCATGAGAGTTTCCCACTGTGGTTTGCGCAGTGACATCATTGCAAACATGCAACATACTCGGAGCCGGCTGGAGTCAATAGTCATCCCCGTACTGTGTCATCATGGGGAAAACATCTCCCATGATTCTGGGGGGCTGCGGGGCCCCCTAATTGCTTTATGTAATAATATGCTGCAGTGATGCGCTCTTCTGGGAGCCATGAATGTAAATGCTCTCCCCCCCCCCTCCTCCTCATCATCTCCTTTCTTCATTAAAACATAACGTCAGCACCGTGCCAACAAAGGGACAATTCACAGAGTCTGGGAGCCCTGGTTCTGGTGGCCGCACAGGGCCGGCACTGAAGGACGCATTCAGATGTTCCCTTCGGATATTATTAGTAACCCGTGATCTTGTGTTTATTTCACATTTATTTATTTATTTATCCAGCCGAGGCAACTAAGGCCAGATCCTTATTCACAGTGACATGCTGGAGGGAGGCAGTGGGTGTCTGTAGGGGGGTCACATTCTGATGTCAACACAAGTAAAAGACAGTTTTATTTCCATATAAGCATTGATATGATTATGTTGTCCTTTGAAGATAATCTAACCTTTATTGATCCCCTTGGGTTCCTTCCTTCTCTGCATTCATCCTATTCAAAGTTAACCTTAACTATACATACTAGGAGCAGTGGGCTGCCGCGGTGCAGCACCCGGGGAGCAGTCAGGGGTTAAGGGTCTTGCTCAAGGGCCCACAGTGGTGGTGACTGGGACAAGCGGTCGCTCTCACTGTCCCACCTCAACCTCTTGCCAGTCCGGGGACTCGAACCGGCGACCCACCGGTTACAGGTTTTCTTCACAAACCACTAGACCACCACTGCCCCAAAAAATATACTCAGGCGAGCGGAGTGGATAAAAGACGCATGAGGCAGAGCTTTTGTGTTTTCCGCATGCTACCCCAAGCAGGTGCTTTTATTTTGACACACAGTCAAACCACATCCAATCCCAAAAATGTGCTTTGGTCAGTCTCGATAACAGTTATTTACTTTCCGAGATTGTTACACCTTTAATACTTTTTCTTTTGGGCTACAGGCAATTCTTATGCTAATTTTTGGCTTTAAATTCTGTCATATCTCAACTTACACAGAAACTATACCTCAAATGTATTCTATATTTCCCCTTTTCTTTCAAGAATATCACCTCGTATTCACTTCTGATCCCAGTATTGGTGTTATTTTTTTGGGGGGGGTTTATAAGATAAGATAAGCCTTCATTAATCCCACAGTGGGGAAATTTGCAGTGTTACAGCAGCAAAGATAGTGCAAACATTTAAGGAATGTAGGACAAAAATAAACCAAAATAATCAGTACTAGTTTTAGAACTAACAGTATTGCACATATCAGAGGTTTTCCACAGATTCCAGATTACATATGATTGTACATATGTAATCTGGTACATATAGAAAAATATATATTGCACAGGTGCAAAACATTCAGAATTCACTGATTTATCCACTAAAATGAGGCATGGAAATATCAAATCCACACGTTCTGAAGGTTGCAGGAGTCAAAATACGTTGCCCGTCTGTTTAAAACCAAATCTAATCACAGGAATATGCTTTGGTCAGTCTTCACTTTGCCCACTTTAAACCCATTACACTGCAGCATAACTAATAATTCCACTTGTGAAATCCCTTCGGAAAGACAAACTCTGACACTGAGCCGGACGTGTCCTTCTGTCACCCTCCCCAAAATTAGCATCTCTGCTTCAGCATGAAGAGTGTCAAGACATTTTTTAAAATTTTCCTAGCGGGTAATGAGCTGCTATCCATCCTCACTCTGTCCTCTTTTTTTTTTTTTTTGTTCCATCTCTTTCTCCTTCAGATCACAGAGCTTGCAGGAGTCCAGAGAGGTTTATTCTCTGGACTTGAGCCTTTCACTCTCTTCTTTTGGGGGATTTTGCACAGAGTTGGTTTTAATCTGAGCAACCGTGAAAATAGAGGAAGAGGAGAGAGGGGGAATATAACGAGTGGGTTAGAAAACGAAGCCAGAGGGTGAGGTGGGAAGGGTGTGGTTGATGTACGGAGCCAAAGGGATGCTAGATGGGGGGGGGAGGCGGGGGAGAGAGAAAAGGTGAAGGAGGTGTGGTCATGATAGAGAGTGAGAGGAAGGAGAAGGAAAAAATAGGGTGGGGGTGAAGTGATGGAAAGACGAACGGACTTGGAGGGAAAAGGGAAGGGAGTTGGTGGTGGGTGGGGAACGAGTGGAAAAACATGGAGTCAGCTGATGGCTCCCAGTTTCCATGGCAACCCTAGGCCTTTCCCACCCACTCTCTCTTTTTCCTCGTCTCCTTTCTCCTCTCTGCCTCACCCACTCCCTCACTTCTTTCACACTTCATTTTCTTTTTAGTTTTTTCTTCCTTTTTTTTTTCCAGACTGTCTCACTATAATCACGTTAGGACCCCGGCTTTCTCTCCTTCTACTGATCTCCTTTTTCTCTCTCCCTGTCCTTCCCTTTTCTTCCTCATCTTCTCTCCTTGGCTTCCTTCTATCACAAGAGCTCCTTAAATTCCTCCTTTCCTCAGGCCAAGTTTCATGCAGGTTGTGTTGTCGAAGCCACACACTTGAAATTTTTTTCGCTAAATGCAATCCAAAGTCATTAAAAAATGGACATGATGGACGATGCATTGGTGCAAATTCAAAGCTTTTTCAAATAAGGAGGAAAAAGTGACACCAACGCTCGCCTGGAGTCATCCGAAAAATGCTGTAAATGTGACACGTAGCGACCTGTGATGCAGTAAAACATGCGAATGGTTGATGTTTGCATGCTCTTCCACCGTCACACAGCCCAGGCCTGCAGCTGAACTGTGTGACCCGATAAAAGGGCGTAGCAGCCTCCACCCCTCTGCTCCTCACCCAGAGCCAAACTCAGCTCTGAACTGGACGGAGGCCAAGTCCTGGACTGGAGGCTCTCTGCTGCTGCTGCTGTCTCTCTTTCACTCTTCCTCTTTTTTTTTTTTTAACTCTCTCTCTCAGTCAGTACCAGTCTCTCTCCCTCACTTTCTCCCCCCCCCACCACCACCACCACGTCCCCCCCACAGTGTACCACACAGCAGCCATTGTTCCCGGTGCTGTGGAGCTCCATGGCAGCTGAGCCCTGGGTGGCTGCTGCTCCGTTGCTCGGAGGAGGCTGAGAAAAAGCGGGGCGTAGCACGAAAAAATCCTGACGCAGGTTGTGCAAAAGTATTTATCTAGCAGGAAGCAAACTTGAACCAAACATTTCCAGTCATTATTGACTGAGGAGGTCATGACTGGACAGTATTTTGGTTGAAATTCTATCCTCATCAACAGAGGAAAAGCCTTATGGACTGTCTAAAAACTATAAGACCCACGAGTCTCAGCATTCTTTGCTAAAGAGAAAATAACAGTTGTTGTAGAGTTTTTGGTTGTTTTGTTTCCTAACACTGTAACTGAATCTAAAAGTGAATGGATTTTTAAGCTGCTGGATGTTTGATCAACACAACAGGACTGTAAGCTGCATGTTTCAAACCAAAATGTACCCGAAGGTTGTAGTTAACATCTTTTGCATCTTTACTCTTACTATTTATACTTAATATGCAACTTCAGATGCTGATAGATCGATTGGATGGAGTAAAAACACTAAATGTGCATAAACTTCATGGAATTTTTACTCCTGCAATCTTGAACATCTGGAATAACATCCTGCTATTATGCACCTGAGTATATATGAATGCAGTATGTGCAGTAATAGTGTCCACTGACATGACCACGTAACATCAAAATGACTATGTAGCACAGAGACTCAGCTCAGCTTCACAATATAGAGGAAAAAATAATGAAATTGTATCCAAAATGGTGGGTTGTTTAGCTGCTGCTGACTTTTAAAAACAATAAACCAGCATGTATGAGTGTTCTTTGGCACACTCCACTTAACTATGGTTACATTAAGTGAACTCTTCTTGGAACCAAGAGAGATTAGTTGTATTTTACTGAAGCTCTTTGGATTATAAGCTGAGTTGCCAATTATGGCAGTCAGTGTATAAAACCATCTTCAACTAACAACACCTTTAACAAGTAGGTTTGAAAGGCTATAAAGAGGTTTTAAAAGTCCCTAAAGTTACACCATTGATCAAAACCCCCAAATTTAAAAAACAGAAAGAATAGATCCACTTCCCAATGGTCCTTGATCTACTCATCTGTGACACACCATTCTGTCTGGAAATCTAACTTTCTATCACAGTATTCTACATGTTTCGTGTAATTATTCATTAAAAATTAACCCTTTGCAGAAACTAGATTCTGTAGAAAACTAAAAATTCTGTCCCCCTCAGTGCAACTGTGAAGCCATTAGTGACTCGGCTGTCACCAACAGTCACGTGACAAAAATTCAGGGACTTTTCGGCTGAACTGCAGGCAGTTTTTAAGAAATAAAACATCTATTAGTATGTAGAATCACATTTTTTCCAGTATTGCTAACACTTGTGGGTACTTAGAAAAATGTTGTACATGATGTTCAAAGTTTTAAAATGTTTTGTAAAATCAAAGAAATTCGACTTTTCTTTTTTTTATATATAATTTATGACATAACTTTGACTTAATGAACCACCTTCAACAACTAACTGCAGTTAGTTTAAACCTTCTTCATCTCCATTCTAATATTCTCTTTTATGTCTTCCTCTGTCTCTCCCTAAAGCAGGCAAATGTAGGTGATGACTGCACACAGCCGACAGACCTGAAGGTGAAGACGGAGTGTAAGACGGAGCCCTGTTCGCCTGAGTCGAATCCCGCAGAGGACCAGACCGAACCAGTCGACCTGTCGCTCAACAAACCCCGCTCGGGCTCCACAACAAGCACCACAGTGAACCCGGCGCCCAGCAGTGCTGTGACCCAGCCCAGCCTGTCAGCCACACCGGTGCCCTCCACCGTACAATCGATAGGCTCCATGGTAACTATAAACCCCTGTCTCCGCTGTTTTAATAGTGAAAGTGAACACAGCACGCTTTTGGAAATGCAGGATTCTGTGGAGGAACCTTTTGAGTTCAAAATGGTTCCTTGAGCAAACCCTCAGGAAGGTTCTTTGAAGACATTTTGTGAGGTTGAGGGTTCCATTTTTAACATTTTTTTTTTATCCCAAACATAAGAAAAAAATTTACTAGACAACATTGTAGGTTTCCCTATCAATATAGAGACATTTAGACAAACAGTGACCTTAGAATTAGGGTCGAGTCATTTGTACATTAGATTTCTAGAACAATTTCTACTCGACCATCTCCGATTTACCTGAAATTTTTATAGCATAAAATATGGTTATTTATAAGGATATTTGTGAAAATTTTACTTGATATATCAAATATTTTCTAATGATTTTTTTTTTTTAATTCCTCATCCACCTACTTAGCTATTTCTTTAGCACATTTTAATTTGAGGCTATATTTAAATCACTATATCTCAGGAGCTATTAAAAATGATTTTCTTAACCATTTTGAAACTCCAGAACTCTACTTGTATGATTCCCCCATAGCAGTATTTTTGTTTTTGTGGTACAACTTGTCATATCTGCTCAATCAGTGATGAAAGTTCAAGGAAAATAACTTTTGTGAGGAAGTATTTCATATTAAAAAGTATTTTCTATGTTTTTTCGTATTATTATGACATGCAGCTACATGTGGTTCAGAAAATATCACTAGTTGACTTCTGCATTGTCTCTTTATTTTTGTTAATATGAGCTCAAAGATGGAATTTTTCATGGTGTTTTCTTTGTTCATATTTCAACTCGCCCATAATCGGAGATTATTGGATCCCTAACCCTAACCTTAACCCTAACCCTTGGATCCACTTGTCCACTATTGTAGATTCTGAATCAAGGGCAAGATGAGAAATAACAGTTAAAGTTTAAGGCTTTTATCTTTAATAGTTCCTGAGATATTGGCATTAAAACAGCTTCAAAATTCAATGTGCGAAAAAATGTGCTGAATGTGGGTTGGCGGGCAATTCTTTTTTAAAAATTCTAACTGATAAAGTATTTGATAATTCAACCTGGAATCTCACAGATCCCATTTCAAATATCTACAGTTTATGATAAAATAGTTTCAAGCAAGAGAGATGGTCAAGCAGAAGGCCTCTGCTGATTTGAGATGGAATAACCCATTTACTAATATCTCCAATATTTTCCATAATTTACTGTCAAAAAACCTACAATAACATCTTAGTATGTTTTTAATTGGTAGTGATGAAACAAGTTTATTTTGGGCTAAAATAAAGCCTTATATACTGTCAGCCTTGTTATTGCTTTACCATATAGTGAACCAAAGGGATTATATTATGTACATGTTCAAATATTGCAATGTACACAATTACTTTTAGAAAATAAAACAAATTTTAGTGTAAATGCAAGTGTAAAGTGTCACTTAACTTTAACAAAATAATCCTCCAGGAACCTATTTAGAGTTTTCAGAGGTTCCTTCAGCAACCCCTTCTCTCAAGGTTCTTCTCCAGAGTACCTTGAGCCTCTCCTGATTTTCTCCTGAACACAATCATTTACTCCCGTCCAGGTTCTCTCTCCGGGTTCCATCCTGGCCACGCAGGGCGCCGGAGGCCAGCAGATTCTCCACGTCATCCACACGATCCCGTCGGTCAGCATGCCCAGCAAGGTGGGCCAGCTGCAGACCATCCCTGTGGTGGTGCAGTCGCTGCCCGTCGTCTACACCACCATGCCTACCGACGGCGTCGCCACGGCAGCCATCACGGTGCCGCTCATAGGCAGCGACGGGCGCTCAGAAGGATCAGGTGAGTGGTGACATGACAGATTGGTGCCATTATCGTACAAATAATGACTTTCTAGCCACATTTGCATCCCTTAGTCTGGACTCCACACTCTGTTGTAGTCTTTAGGCCCAACCAATGCAATTTATCAGATTGCTAGAGCTCCTTATGCAACTAAATGCAGAATCACACTCCTAGAATTTGATCTAAGATTGGTGCACTTCTCCTTTAATATGCAAAGTGTTGGGCAGGAACACACTGCTTAATTTGCAGCCTTACAACAACTCAAACAACTGACAACTCAAAGAAAACAAGATAAATCAGGCGATTCGTTATGTCAGAGAGGTAATATCATCTCCTCAAGCAGAAACTCATGTTTCGTCGGTATTTTGCTGGAAAAAATCTTGGGTGGGAATCAATGATGATTAATTGTCTGGGAAGACAGGCTAAGTGTCTCCAGCCAATCAGTACCGACTGACCTCATCTGACAACCCGTATAGCTCAGTCGATGCGATCCTTGCCGGTGACAGTTCTTCTGTTGCACAGAAACATGACATCTCCTGTCCTACAATCACTGACGGAGCTTGACATTGCATACTAAAGTGTAGCACCACGCTGGGTGTACTGTGACAGAACAGGCCGCCGTGCTATTTTCAGACGAGCTCCGTGAACTGGCTACTCTGTTCTCCTGTCGAGTGATGACATGTGTTCCTCTGTGACCCACACTTCCATCTATTTAAGGTAATATTTAGAAAAAATACAGAACCTGAAGGAGGTAGACTCTTTAGGGGAACAAACAACTGAACCAACACAATGGAAACGCTGACTCAAGGACATAATCTCATTTAATTTGTTACCTATTACATGTCATTGATGTGTTCACACAATACTCACCATATAATAATACACAGTGTTACCTCTGTTGCTATTTTTGCTACTGCTAGTATTACCACAATTGGATTGGATGCTGTTTTCACTTGTGTTTTGGCAAATATGACCAGCTGACTGACTTTTGCAGCATTAACCCTCTAATCCCCAAAACCCACCAGCAAACTGGCACTTCTTATCGCAACTGTGAAGTCATTAGTGACTCAATTGTGACCAACAGTCACATGACACGAATTCAGGGACTGCTCAGCTGAACTGCAGGCAGTGTTTACACAAAGTAGATTTGGGGGCAACAAACTAAAAATGTAAATGGTAAAATATCTAGAGCAACAGTCTGCAACCTATTTTTGCACCACGGAACAGTTTCAAGCAAGACAATTTTCGGATCGGTCATCACACCCGATAACCGGTCCATAGAAAATTGTCTTGCTTGAAAGGTCGCAACTTTTTTTAAATTTAACAATTTTTTTTAAATTTAAAAAGTGTCCTAAATAAATAAAATTACTTTTTATTGTTAAATATGTATTTGCTACCTCTTTTCAAAGAAGCTGGAAATGTTGATAATGGGACAAGGAACAGATGATTACATTTTGGTGCCCCCCCTTCCCCCGCCACCCCCTTGGACCAGCCCTAATGGGTGGACATGAGCTGCTTGGCGGAGTTCTGCCCTCTTCGAGTGATTTTCTAGTTTTTTAATAATTTTGGCAGGGGGTCAGATTGACGAGCCAAGTGCGGGAAACGAGCACAGACAGAAGTGACGGGAAGACGATCTAGTCATTTTTCAAAATAAAACACCCTGCGGACTCCGCCGGAAATAAAATCAAATCTTTTTATTCTTTCTGTGCGGCCCGGTACCGGTCTGAGGCCCAGTGGTTGGGGACCACTGATCTATAGTATGTAGAGTCACCAATCTTTCCAGTATTGGTAACACTTGTTAGGTTTTGGTAAAATGTTGTACGTGTTCATTCCAGGTTTTGTAAATTTTAGTAAAATAATTGATTCAAAAAAACTAAGTTGAGTTGCTGAGATATGAATCATAGATATGACGAGAAATAACAGTGAATATTTAAGGCTTTTATTTTGGGTCATTCTTGAGATATTGTCATTCAAACAGCCTCAAATTTCAATGTGTGAAAAACACCTGCTGAAAGTGGATTGACTAAAATTCTATCTCGTAAAATGAAGGCTAGAATTTCACAGATACCATTTTAAATATCCACAGTTTGTTACATTTCAAGCAAATCAGAGATAGACGATCAGAATGCCTCTAATTATTTGAAATGGAATAAGTCACTGAGTGATATTGTACAATATTGTTCAAAAAAGCTTGTTAATTTACTGATGCAAAAAAACTAACCTACAATAATATCTTAGTATGTCCTAGTATGTTTTAAAAATTCAAGGACCACTCAGCTGAACTGCAGGCAGTGTTTACAGAGTAGATTGGAGGCAAGTATGGAAACCAAATAAAAATGTAAATGGTAAAATATCTATAGCATGTAGAGTCACAAACTCTTCCAGTATCAGTAACACCTGTGAGTACTTGTTGTACATGTTCATTCCAGGTTTTTCCCATTTCTTTTATGATTTATGGCATTATAACTGTGATATACTGCACAGAAGAAATGTCTGACTCTATCCTTCTAGTCATGGTTTTACTGTTTCCATTGAGATGCAGGTGTTTACATTGCAATGAAAAATGAGCCCACAGTCAGTTAAAACGAGACAGGAGCAAAGAAAGTCACAATGAAACAGCATTTTAGAACGTCTTTCTTCCTCTAAATGTGTCATGTTGAAACAGGACGTTGAGATGGCAGGAGGAACGGTTGTGTAAAATGTTTCAGTTAGAAAAAAGATCAGCATTTTGAAACGGTTGTTAGATTAGCAGGCCTTCCATCTTCCCCCATCATTCTTTCTATCTCTGACTGTCACACCTGCGGTTATTCTTTCATGCTTCTGTCGCCATCGCTCACACTGTCATTCACGGGAAGATCTCGGTCTCGGAGGAGTTCCAGTGTCTCCCCAGGGAGCTGCTGTGTGTTTGTGGTTAGTGCTATGGTAGACTTGCCGTCTGTCCGCCTGTCTGTCTGTCGTTCTGGAAACTCTCCATATGTGCCAGATGATTGATAGTCCCACTTAAATGAGGAAACTTGTGGAAAGAAATGTTACATATGTTGTAGTGAAAAGCAGACATTCCTGTGTGGAATTCATCTGTCATAAATTTAAATAGGAATGTACAGGGTGCTTTTCCTGAGGATTAACACATTGCTGCTGAACCGATAATCTGTTATTTTTTACCTTGTATGTGCACTCAGACGACCTGAGATTAATCAGTGTGTGGAAATAATGATCCAAGAGTTTAGTGGTTTAATCTTTATATCAAACCTCCCTCGAAAGTTTAATTTGTCCAGCTGTGAGTGATTCACATTAAACAGTGGTTAATGAAGAAGCTGAAGGTGGTGTGATCCATCCCTGAGCAAACACGAAGGGAAGCTCGACATTTGCTCAGGCAAACTGGCAAAACAGGCCTCCACCCCTTTGACAAACTGCAGTAAAGTCCCTCAGTAAAGTCAGGTTAGTTCACCTTGGTTTTTAAACCAGCGCCGTCACGAGGGAGGAAGCAGCGCTCGGAAACTTGTACTAGAGTCTGCAGCGCTGCACAAACTGGCCCGAGGATGCTCTCGGACTCTTTGACCTCAGAGTGTGATGTTCAGTACATGCCGGGAGTCGTCGTGTCATAATTTACATTTTTGACTGTTTTCACTTTGTCTCAAACTGTCTCGTCTACTTTCCTTCATTTTTCAGCTCAACAAACTCAGGTTTGAAAGAGTTAGAACATGCTGTACTCAACTGTGAAAGTATTAGATATGTATATACACCCTTTTGGGGGCGCTCCTAATATTTAGTTTCCCTTTTATTTTGTACATAGTGCAGCATGCAATTGTACAAATCTAGTGTCCAGCATCATATGAAAGTATGATATACTCAAGTATACCGGTGTTTATGTTATTATGGACTCACCTGTGCAATATTAACTTTCTGAATTCAACACATTGACGGATTTGAAAGTGATCTTTAAAGGTCCCATATTATACAGTTTTTCAACAATTCCACATAGGTGTCAGAGGTCCAACAACATTGTATTCAAAGTGTATTGCCCCAAACCCAGGCTTGGTCCTGAATTTCAGCTAGTCTAAAAGTCCCTCTAGTGAGCTCTACTGACAACAGGCTGTTTCTGTACCACTTCTGTACTACCATGTTACCATTCTAACTCTAAGGGTAACTCTTATTGTTTTTCATATTACTATATACTGATATATACTTATATACTGATTTTTTTCAATATATCAGCAGAGAATCTAGAACTCTCTAGATTCTTGT
>OMNN01098843.1:3071-13892 GCA_900302755.1 Chromis chromis | reverse complement strand
GTCCCATATTATACAGTTTTTCAACAATTTCACATAGGTGTCAGAGGTCCAACAACATTGTATTCAAAGTGTATTGCCCCAAACCCAGGCTTGGTCCTGAATTTCAGCTAGTCTAAAAGTCCCTCTAGTGAGCTCTACTGACAACAGGCTGTTTCTGTACCACTTCTGTACTACCATGTTACCATTCTAACTCTAAAGGTAACTGTTATTGTTTTTCATAGTATACTGATTTTTTTCAGTATATCAGTAGAGAATCTAGAACTCTCTAGATTCTTATTTCCCCTGATGATGTCATTAAATGGAAAATCTCAGATTTGCCTGTTTGAGCACACGTTCGCTAAAAGGTGGAGCAAGCAAGAGAGGGAGAGGATAGAATTTTCTCATTTCAGGGGGGTTTGTAGACAAACCGGGGACGCATATTATTGTTAGAAAACCATTCTAAATTTTGCATAATATGGCCCCCTTAAAACTGAAACTGTAAAAACAGAATGAACTTTCAACCTTCCAACAGTCTGTGAACTAATCAATCATATGTGACTTCTGGTTCTGTGTTTCATCAAAATCACTTTATTCTACATATCTCATTCAAAAATTTGTCAAAAATAAATGATTTGCTCTACCCAGATTCTGTAAAAAGCAAACAATTCTGTGTACCTCGGTGCAACAGAAGAGCCTTGGGTGACTCAGTTGTGACCAACAGTCACATGGCAAAAATTCAGGGAGTTTTTGACTGAACTGCAGGCAGTGTTTACACAGAGCAGATAGGAGACAAGTACGGAAACAAATTAGAAATGTAAGTGATAAAATAGCCATAGTAAGTATTTTGTCACCTAGTAACGGCAGTGGACTTTTGGAAAAATGTTGTACATGTTGATTCCTGTTCTTTTTTTTGTACTTTTTTTCAGAGTTCTTTCTACTTTTAGCCATAATCGGGCTGTTTCTATGGAGTTGCAGGTCTGAAAAATGAGCCCACAAAATGTGACAGGAGCTAAATATTCCCTGACACTGTTTGGGATTCAGAGGTTTAAGGTGCATTTTATTTAACTAATGTATTACAAATCTGGGATGGCATAGTCATACAGTGGTTAGCACTGTCGCTTCACAGCAAGAAGGTTCTGGGTTTGAATCTGCTGGTGGCTTTAGGCCTTTCTGTGTGGAGTTTCCTTCCTTTTCTTTCTCTCAGATGCCCAAAAACATGCTTTTTAGGTTAATTGTTTTTTTTTTGTTTGTTTGTTTTTTTATTGAATTTATTTGAGAAGCATATCAATAAAACAAAGATTACAGACAGAAAAGAATACAAAGTTGATCAATTGGTGGTCTAAGTGCGGCTGTGGCTCAGGTGGTAGAGCAGGTTGTCCACTGTTCGCAATGTTGACGGTTCGATCCCTGGCCCTTCTGCATGGCGAAGTGTCCTTGGGCAAGACACTGAACCTGAATTTGCTCCCAATGGCAGGCAGGCACCTTGCATGGAAGCTCTGTCGCCATTGGTGTGTGAATGGGTGAATGCAAAACACGTTGTAAAGTGCTTTGAGTACCACTAAGGTAGAAAGGCGCTATGTAAGTGCAGACCATTTACCATTTAAGGTGGGTGACCTGTTCAGGGTGTACTCGCCCTGGATTTCTTCTCCTTTCCTTTCCTTTCGTACAGAATCCAGTGAAGTAATAAGATGCTAAAAGTCATTTCTGGATATCTGTGGTTTTGTTGTCTCCCTGATCTGTTTCTTTAAATCCTTTGTGCTTTAACGATACCCAATAACTGGGCGCTCAAACCTGAACCTCGTGGAAAACGTTCCGCGATCAGTGCCGCATTAGTAGGTGTAACTAATAAGTCACCGCAAATTTACCCAACAACCCCCTCTCTCTCTCTCTACCTGCCCAAACAAGCTGCACTTCTCTCCATAACTGATGGCCTGTCTGTTTGGATTTCAAAGATTCCACGCAACACCATGTTTAATGTTGTATTGCATCACATTAAGCAAGTATTGATACCATTTAACAGGGATTTCGTAGCCCTGTTTGCAGACTTTGCTCATTTCATTGACTGCAAATGTCAGCAAGTGCTAGCACTAATCTCTGGTATCGAAGAGTAGCTTTGAAAAGGAGCTTGTTTCATGATGTTGGAGTGTGTTGAGACTCCCTGGACATTTCTATCAATGCTTGAGGTCTACAGAAAGGAGTTTTTAGCTGGTGTTAATTACAATTTACAAATTAGGCTTTGTTTTTGTGGATTTGATCATTATTTCCTATTTGATATGTTAACAAGAAGTCAATCGAGCAAAGAAACGGAGCAGTTAAATATTTAGAGAGGCTATGATGCGTGAAATGTTGGTAGCAATCGTCGTTTTGCAGGACGATAGTTTAAAATTAAGCCGAGACATTTATCTGTAAACTGTGATTGAGGTTTGCAAGGGTAAGTTTGTGCAACTGTTTGTCTCCTTTGCTATGTTTTACGAGCCTGGAGGTTTGGTTAAAACCTGTACGATTGTGTTTTTTTGCCCCGTCTGAGTCCTTTTTAGTCGTTTCCGCTGATGGAAATGATGGGGATAAACTAAGAAAATCAGAACCAAGTTGTAAGAAACTAGAGTTTAAAGCTGCTATCAGTGAATTTTACATGGATCATTAATATCCTTTATGCCAAATGGGCCGAGATATGATTTCAGCTTTAGCAACAGGGTTTGAGTTCCAGTAGTTTACAGTTAGCACAGCGAATGTTCAGCTCTGTTTGTGTCATCTATTGCCATCAATCTCGTGGATTCTGAAGGCTGCCGGTGAAGGAGCTGCCTGAAATTCAGTTTTCTGTCTGCATTTCACAGCACATCTCTGCTGTACAGCGCTCAAACGAGAAAAAAAACAAAGAGCGAAGATGTGAGCGAGACAAGGAAACCGACCGAGGGAGAAAGGAAAAAGACGGAACTTAAGATATTGTTTTTCCTCCTTTCTGTACCTGCAAAGGCGAACAAGCAGGAGGGTGGCTGACATTCGCTATTCATGTGTTGGTGTGTGGGAGGGGAAAAAAAGGGAGAAGGAGGTGCTGGAAAGGTAGAGAGAAAAAGGAATGGATGAGGTGGTAGGTAGGGGGGGAGGCGGGAAGGTCGAGTCTGCTGCAAGGGTGAGGAGGGTCGAAAAGGAGAGGAGATGGGTCGTTTTGCCTTTGAAAGGCTGCGATGGCGGAGAGGTGGGGGCGGCTTAATTGTCTCCAGAGACAAAGAGCACCACTTCTTTTGGTTGAGTGTGTGACCCTCCCCATACCGACACACACATATATGCACTCCACCCAAATTCCTTGCGTCACCCGTCAACCACCCCACCCCTCCTCTCCAGTGGACTTTGAACAGTATGGCTGCCACATTCCTGCAGATAGAGAAGCAAGAGGAGGGGAGGACTTATGTTTTCATCCGTTATGATTTCAGATGAAATAATTAATCATCAGAGTGTGATACGAAAGTGGTTCTTTGTTTGCTCGTGTCGTGTTGTCAGCTTTGGTTATTACTGTTTGCGATGTTGACAAACTGTGAATTTTGACACTGACTGACACACGGTTTATAAATTAACAGATTAGCTGACGACTGGGATCGACAGGAATATCTATCTTTTTAAATCAGCAAGCCAATATAGATAATGTAATTTAAGGATATGTACAGTGCTGTGCAAAGGTTTTCACCACTAAACATCATTAGGAAAAGCAATGCCACTAGTAGTTTTTATGTATCTGTTAACGTCATACAAAGTGGACTGCTGAGAAAAAACCTAAATCAAACTCAGGCCATTCTGTAGTAATATGCATTAATGGAGTATAAATTAACCATTACTATGACTGATGTAAGCTTCCTGGGTATCCACATTGCAAAACATTTCTCTAATCAATATACAAAGAAAAGATGAGACACAAAAGACAAGATCTAAAGAGGTCTTATTATTTCAGTGGAACATTTGCATGCAAGTAGGCAAGAAGTGACATTAAAATGGATAACTGACCAAAAAAATAACTAGTGAGGCTGCTTTACTGCATGATCAAACTAGACATTTTAAGTGTGGTAGTTTGCTGCTCACAGGTTGTTGTTGTTTCCAATAGTGGAGGGTTTTTGAAAACCAAAGATGAGCAGAAAAAGAAGAGTAAACCATCTGACATGTGTGACTAATGGCAGGTTTATACCCGCAGTCTACATCTGGTGATTCAGACTAATAAAAGGTGGATGTAGCCTCTGTGACGCCACACATTGGTTCATGAACTAATGTTTTAAAGGCTGGAGTTAGGCATTTGGCAGTCGCCATCTCGGTGTTTTGAATGAGCGATGTTACTGTGAACTTGGGGACACCCTACAACTGTCAATCACAAGGTAGCCACAGCCTAAACCCTACTCTGCTTTGTTGTCAATTGTTTTGTAAATGGGACCATGATTTACTGAATGAACTCCGTATTGTGTTCAGGCAGTCTTGAAACCAGCGATTGAGACCATAAACCGATTAGGAAAATGTTTAGTGAAGTAGAAGATCAATGGAGAAGTAGGCTCATTTTTTAAAATAAACTTGTATACAGTCAACCAGAGGAGTCGCCTTCTGCTGGCAATTAGAAATAATGCATGTTGGGGTCACTTTTTATACAGTACACACTGATGGGGCTTTTTGTAGCATTATTCCTATTCAGAATTGGTTTCCAGTGTGAATATGTATGTCTGAATTATTCCAATATTACAACTACTATGTATCGTTGAGTAGCTTTACAGTGTTTAGGAATAGTCATATGTGAGCTGTGCAGTGGCATAGAGTTACATTTAAGCCAATTTAAGGCAGGAAGGGATTACTTTTATTTATTTTTTTTACTTCCTGAAATGTACCTTTGATGCACAGATATGAGTTTTAAAGAGTTTCACCACGTTACGAAACCAAAATAATCAGCTGAAAGACAGTGAAATCCTGTGCTGAGCTGAGAACTGCAGAAACTCCCATGGATTTATCCGCATGAGCAACTTCTGTCACATACATGGAGTGATTTAAATGTAAATCACAATCACAATTTTGTGATGTACCGATCTCTCACTGGAAGACCTGAGAGACAAAACCACATCAAGAATTCTTCCAAAACTTCCAAAATACCGAGCATTATTTCCCCGCTATCAGGAATTCAAAAGCAGGAGCGCCACATTAAAACAAATACCTTCCTTCCTTTTTGGAAAAATAAGAACTTGTAAGAATTTCTAACAGCTTGCAAAACCTCGAGGACAACCGGAGCTTTTCCGATGGCCTCGAGAGATTTGTCTTTCGCTTAATTGCTAATTAGCATCGTCTGTGAGTTCAGAATAGTTTTCATCAACATCTGTTCACATCATCGTGCTGCTTTGACATTGTGAAAGGTTGTTGAAATGGAAGGAGAAAGACCCACTGAATGATTAAAAACATGGTTAGAAAATTCTGAGAAACAAGAAGACATGCAGAGAAATCCAGCATGGGGTTTGGCCACAAGTTTGATCCATTAAATTCAGCAGACCACACCTAACTCCACACACAGACTTAGACCCAAGTTTTGTCTTGTTATGTTGCTGGAATCCAGACATTGCTTTTGAGAAGTTATTAACCCCCTGTTGTTCTGTTTCCCCCCCTCCTCATCTTCTTTTTTCCTCAATTTCTTTCCATCTAATTCCATCGCTGTTTCTTAATTACTTCCCTTCATTTCCTCTTTCTATCAATCTTCTTTCATTCCTTTACTATCTGCAGTTCGTATTAAGCCAGGTTCAACGTCTCCGGTGGAGTATCAGAGCGACAGCGATGCAGAGAGCGGTACGGAGTCCGGATCGGCCTCCCTCGGCGTCCAGAGCCTCGACGCAGGGTGAGTCCAAACGGCACACCTGTACAATAATCACATATCCAGGAGTGAAACGGATACAGTAGGAAAACATGTGCAGAAACTGATCAGAAAAAGCTGCATTTACTGTAGGTCTAAAGCTGAATACAAAGTGTAGCATTGTGAATAGCTTGTTAGCAGAGCAACAGCAGCTACGGGGCTCCATCAGTCTGCTAATAAAGTTTTCAGGTACAACACTGTGTTTTAGGTCACCAACGTTTTGGCCAAAACATCCTCCATGGTCTAAAGGCCAATTCATAGTCTCCAGTACAGACTTTAAACACACAGTGTTCATGCACATGGTTCCAATCATGCTACAGATTGCTATGTCGATTTGTTTTATTGCCCCTAACATCAAACACTGAAAAACACACCAAACTTGAATATTCCTGAGGCATGGCCAACACCAAGCAATAGTGAACTTCCTACTGTGTTGGTACGTGGAAGGAAGAGCATCAAAGCACCTTCAGAGTCCAGCTGCGACTACAATAAATGGGAAGTGACGGATAACCTTGATTTCCTAGTGGCAAATTGTGGTACTGCAGCATGGTTCCTATCACCAAGAAAGCATTTTCTTGCCTGGACCTCTATCATACATCAGACATTTACAAGACATAAGTACCACAATCTACACATGATGTCAAGTGACTGCAGAGTCCATAATACAAGTCAGCAGGGCAGACAGGAGAGACACTAATGCACAGCAGGGTTTCTGGGGAATTTGGTCTTTGTGTGGGTCACCTCCCTCGCCTCCAGGCTCCTGACTAATTACATTACTGCAGTGCTGCCATGACTGGATGCTTATATAACCTTATATAACCCTCCGTACAGCAGAACACGCTGGAGACGCCCCAAGTGTAGCACAGGAAGACACGTGTGCATGTGTATAGAATGTGTGCGTTTGCGTGCACACGTCATACATGAGGACATTTGGTAGATGGATTGATGCTTGTAAGGCTGCAGAGGTGAGGTTAGTGTGCCACTGAGGACTCTTTCAAGTGCATTGCATATGTGTGTGTCTGTATGTGTGAGTTAGTGTCCAGTGTGTTTATTGGTAAATCACGACAGAGCTCCTGACACACCCAGTGGGCGAGGCTGCCTGAATGTAACTGAAATTCAGGGTGTGGACGATGACGGTTAGCTTAGTGCTGTAAGCTGGAGTGTGTCTGTGTGTGTCTGTGTGTCTGTTTGTATGTGTGTGCGTGTGTGTGTGTGTGTCTGTGTTTGTGTGTGTGTCACAGAAAGAGATGGAATGTTTAACAGTACCAAAGTGAAATAGTGTGTTTGTGGATATTTGTGTTTATATGTGTATGAGGACGATTCTGTGTGTGTGTGTGTCTGTGTGTGTGTTGCTGGGCAGGGCTGTCCCAGAACTGGGGTGTAAACAAGGTTACGTAATGCTGCTCGCCGTCACACCTCCTTGTAAAATGGCTGGGGGGAGATCAGTGCGTTTTGCAAATCAACTTTATTTGCACTGTAATTATCAAATGAATATTTAAATAAATGTATGAAATTTTAATGTGACAGTGCAGACAACCCAAGCTCTCAAAGCTGAATGATAATTTAAGAGGAAGGTAGAAACAGAATGACACACAGAGAAAAGAGTGAATGGGTTGAGTTTGTCAGCTTCGTCTTGTTGGTGCGAGGAAAGAAATGAATAGAAAAACTGGAAGGGGGAGAAGATATGAGAGAGAGAGGGAGTAGTGGTGAAATGGAAGCTGTTGTGCAGCTGTGTAAAACACTGACTTTCTGACGCCCCCTGGTGGCCCAAGATCACCATTAGATTCACCTGAACCTGATGAGAGAAAAAATAGACACAGGAATTCTCCATAGAAGCATGTATAACAGTTTAGGATTGTACACCAAGATACTGACTGTTTAATTTTACAGATATATGAATGTGATGGTGCTGCAGGTCCTTTAATAACTCAAGACATACAGTTGGATGGAGATCAAATGACAACAGTACTAAAAAAAACTGATGCCAGGACAAAAGGTGCAACATGTAATACTCAATACTTTATCCAAAAGGCACCAAGTTTAGAGATCAGTCAACAGAATTTGCTTAAACATAGATAAACAGAGCTGTGAGCAATTAGCAAACATGCTTTTCTTTTTTTTAATGGAGCCACACTCGGAGAGCCGCTGCGATGTATGTTGGGGTCCAATTAATGACGAATATACTTCGATACTTCGGGGGGGGGGGCGATCTTAAACTGACTTTGATTGGTTTCATTGTTAAGGAACAGATGGCAGGAGCTTCAGCTTCAACTGTTCTTGTTGAAGCTCATCTGGCTTCAATGGGAACAGTGACAAATAGATGTATGTTGTGGTCAGTAGTGCATAGACTTGAACAAGAACAGCTAGTCGACGGATACATAGAGAGAGATAATATAGTTGGGTTAGAGTGCGTAAATCCTGCATTGCAAAGATGAATGCACATCTGAGAGTTCAGTGGTGGAAAAGCCATCATCACTGATCTACAAAGATGTGGAAAAAGTGATATAATCATTGCTCACCATATTCTCCACAAGAGTTGAGTGCATTTGAGGTATAAACCAAGAAAATGGTACAAGCCAAAGGACATAGTTTGGGTTATTTTTTCCCCTCAGAGTTATACTTTCTGAGGACAATCTGCACAGATTCCTTCACGCTACAAGAGCATAAATGTTCATGCTCAGAAAACATAGATACAACATACAGTGCATGTATTGAAGTGGGCCCAAGTAGACTCGAGCAGACTGTAATACAATAACAACTACTAGGTGTCCATGGTGGAGTATAACCAAGGCTTTAGAGTGAAGGCCTTTAACCTATGATGAAACATATGATGGTAGTGGTTTCATCCAGGAGAAAATGATGTGGATCTATCGCTTTCACAGTCACCAGATCTAAGCCCAGTTGAATACTAATTATGGGAGATTTTGAACTAACATGTACTGCCATCATCAGTAGAGATCTAGAGAGTTATGTTAAAGCACACTGAAGCTGTTCTTGCTGCATGTGGTGGAGCAACAACTTACTAAGACAGTATATGTTGGTTTTTCCTTTAGTCTGACACCTATCTGTATGTTGTAAATAATTAGATTTGGTTGTTTTAAGTTTCTGTATGCAGAAGTATTAATACGATGTAGGGATCAACTTCATTATTGGCCTGGCTCGATCCCTAATATAGGGTATCTAGAAAGGCCAAGGGGATTGTTTTGGGGAGAAAACAGGACAATCTCCCAGAAAGTCAGTGTTGTTTTTAAGTCTATCGAGCATCACTAACTCCTCTGTCTCTCTGTCACAGGTCAGTTATGGACTTAGAGCCCGTCGATCCAGATTCACCAGACATCAAGAGGCGGCGGATCCACATGTGCGACTATGAAGGCTGTAAAAAAGTTTACACCAAGAGTTCCCACCTCAAAGCTCACCGGAGGATACACACAGGTGAGAGCTGAGCAAAACACGACCAAATCTGTCAATGCACACACACCTGGCCCGGTTCTGATTATTGTCTCCGTCGATGTTCCAGGAGAGAAGCCCTACCACTGTACCTGGGAAGGCTGCACCTGGCGCTTCGCCCGCTCCGACGAGCTGACCCGACACTTCCGCAAGCACACAGGAATCAAACCTTTCCGCTGCACCGAGTGCGACCGCTCCTTCTCCCGGTCCGACCACCTCTCCCTGCACCGCCGCCGCCACGTTATGATGTGAACTCTGACCTCCCTCTTCCCCACAACTCCCCCCCTCAAACACCCCCCTTTGATTTCTCCCCTCACAGCACATCTTGTACCAGAGCCTCCCCCCTCACCCCACATGAACCTCTGCTACTCCCAGCTTCCCTCCTCACCCCTGCAGGATTACAAGCCCAACCTTGAATATCCTCCTCATCTTGAAACCACAGGTTCATCGGGAATGTTTGTATGCCTGCTTCATGGAGGATTTCAAACACATAATCACCGTCCACCCCAAAAACAGTCCTCTTTCTACCCTCCTCCACACAAGACGTCGCCTCCTCAGAAAGCGAAGGATGGACTGAAGGACATCCAGCAGCAGGGACGTTCATCCATCCATCACATGCATCCATCCATCCAACGGAGAAGAAGAGGAGGCAAAGAGGAATGACGTGTGTTTTTGTTTTTAAACTCAAAATGGGATCTTAAGTCGGACGTCCCTTCAGCTGCTATTTTCTTTATTTACAGTCTCTACATATCCAGAGTTGGGAAGTTATGCGACTCCAGGATTTAATTTCTTGGTGGATTGTTGAGAGAACTTCCCAAAGATGCCTCAAATAGCCTCTTTTCCAGGAACTTAAGTAGTTTACATTCCTTTTTTTTTTTTATTAACTTGAGGATCTGTTTTGCCAAAATCAGCAGATTATTTCACTTTAAGTCCTGCTAATCAGCATTTATAAGCAATGTATGAACAGTCAAATGCATTATAACATACTATAAGACGTGTTTTAATGTATTTGTCAATAACTGTAGTTCTTCTTCCATGAATGGATAAAATCCGTGTTATCTGTGCAGATAACACATAATGGATGAAAACATACTTGTGATATAAGATGTCTTCACAGGGGAAGTTAGACTTAAAGTGTCTTTCAGCCACCTAAAACTATAGTTAGATATTTGTTAAATGATTGCTCATAAATGCTAAATAGTGGGACTACGTATTTTTTAGGAAGCAAACAGGAAGGAGCTAAAAGATCATATAATTCTTGGGGTTCAAACTCAAATTTGGATTCAGTATTTACCAAATTGTGCATATCAGTTTGCTTGTATGCATGTTTGCGTGTTGTGAGCTTATTAACAGCAGCTGAAGTGACGTCAGATGTTTCTTTGGTAAACCTGTCTGAAGCTAAAAGTAGTTTATTTAGTCCTCCACTCATCACCCTGCAGCCCCAAACCTCCCCCCCCTTCCCCTGGTACAGGGAGCTACAAGACTGTGAACTTTATAAAGATTCATTTATTTTAATTGTATCAATCACATTGTTG
>OMNN01098842.1:18462-34453 GCA_900302755.1 Chromis chromis | reverse complement strand
TGAAGTCATTAAACTTTCCATTTCCTGAAAGACAGACAAACAGCGGGTCAGACATCCAGCAGCACAGTGTTTAATAATTAAATGTGGTAAAACAACAAATCAGTGAGACTTCGGCGCAGCTTGAGTCTGTCTGTTATATGTTTGCAAATACGCAAAGTATGTTTTATTTATAATAACATCACTGTTATCATCGATCAGCCATAACATTATCACCACTGACAGGTGAAGTGAGTAACATTGATCATATTGGTACTACAATCCCAAATGTCACTGGCCTACCCCGCAGGAAAATGCACCCCACCACATTGCAAAAACATCAAACAATCAGCAGCATCTTGAGGAATATGACAATCGCCCGAGATGTTGATTTGACCTCCAAACTTCCTAGACCCCATTCTGATCAAGCATCAACAGGATGCAGTGGAACAAGTCTGATTGACAGAGGCCCCACTGCACAACCCAGAGTACCCAAAGGATCCACTGCCAACATCCTGGTGCCAGACCCCATAGGACACCCTGAGAGGTCCTCTTGTCCATGCCAATGGTTCAAAGCATTTTTGACCACATAAGGGGGACCAACACAATATGAGGCAGGTGATCATAATGTTATGTAGTAGTCTGAAAGTGGCATTAGACTTTGACACACAGCAAATTCCACCACAGATTTTTCTTCAAATTAAAAACAAGAATGTTGTCAGGAAAATGTTCATTGACTGAGTTCTGTCAACACTTTAACTAGTCATTTCAAGTTAAAAGACTTAATATCATATTTAAATACTTGTCATACTTTAAATAGACAACAGTAAGTCTTAAGTTGAATTAACATGAAATTAATATAAAATGTGCATACTTACAGTACGATAACAAAAAAAGGTACGTTTTCAGTCCTCTTATTAACACATGAGCTTCCCTGAAATATAATTTGTGAAATTTTGTGGGTTTCTAAAACCACTGCCAGTGTGCTATTTTTTTTCTTTATCTTACCACCATGGATCATGCATGAAATGAGGCTCTAATTGATGCATAATTAATGCATGAGGGCGATTCATCACTAATTCACTTTAATAAATATACCAACATGCATGCTGTTCTTGAAGTAAGGCGGTGCAAAATCATAAACTTTACTTAGTTTAACTCAAATATTAGAAAAAAGACCAAACTTTCTTCTTGTCAACCAGTGAAAACGAAACAAAAGAACAAAGTAACCCTCCACAGTGCTGAAATCTGATATCTTTTTAGTGCTATTAGTAGGAATTATGAGTAAAAGCTAAATCAAATGCTTTATAAAGGTTGCATGTGTTGTTTCTGACCACGAAGAAGTGAAAAAAAGTGTAGTTTTCACTCAGTTTTTAATTTAAAGTCGCACATAGACTTTCACTGAGCTGGGATAAAATTACGTGACATGATTTTGCATGTATAAATAAAGAGACAATATTTTTTATAACCTTTAACTGACCTAGATTGTGGAATTATTGAAAATGTATACATTTTCATAGATATGCCTGCCATTTTTTAATGTAGTTTTAGTTTCTTGCAGCTTTGTACTTTGTTAAATTGACAAAAAACACAAGCCACCCACAGATAATATGCAAAAAGGTACTTAAAATAAAAACATCAAAGGCAAGAAAAGTTAATCTAAGAGAACTTTTCAGAGATTTAAGCCGTCTCATACCAAACGCCAGCAATTCCAGACATTCCTCCACATTCGCTGTGTTATTGGGCTCCCCGTTCAGCCAGTCAGAATAGTCCCAGAAGGATCCATCCAACCAGACAAAGCGTTTGGTCTGACGAGTAAAAAGAGATGTAATCAGATATTCATTTGAATTATTCCTCAGATATAACACAATAACTACATGAACCGGCCTGGAGTTGTGATTAGAGCACAGTAAAGTCATATTTTGTGTTCTGAACTATGACCCCTGAAGATACCCACATCCAAAAACCGGAGTCCTCCAACCCAGGTGCGTGTATAGCTTCCAATTTTCCTCAGCATCAGGTCCATCACATCTCTGTGGATGCGTGGGCTCGTGATGGAGGCCAAGTGGCCGCCGATGAAATGCTCCTGGCAAAAGAACTGCAAGCAATCCAAAAGCACAGTGGTAGAGTTTTAATAAAGAAGACTTAATAATGAATTCCTGGAATAGTGGAGGATAAACGTAGGAATACCTCAGCATCCGCAAACCTCTTTGGTTCTCCGAAGAACTCGTAACACTTTCCTTCGAACATCACACCTGGACAATAGCTCTGCCCTGTGGCAAAAAGGGGAAATTACAACCTCTCTTTCCATCTTGCTGCTTTTCAAAGGATAAGATTTTCATTTTTTGCAGTGCTTTCTTAAAAGAAAAATAAATTCTCTTCACTTTTTGTTGCAATCCCTCCTTTTGTTGTGTGACTCCAATGCAATCCAATGTAAAATCGCTTCTTTTAACTACCTTTGAAGTTCACAGAAGCACTCCAAGTTACATAAATCAAAGTATTCATCATTTTAAGTAACTTTTTAGTACAAAAGTCACCCTTTGTGCTGCTATTGTTTCACTTTAACTCAGTCCAGAAACACCAATTGTGGAAAAACGCAGAGATGTAGTTATAAAAAAACAAAAACAACGTAATTTTGGAAGATACACTCTCGAGATCAAAATAACCATTCCAGCATTTGTTTTGCTTTATCTGCTAAAGCTTTGATATATTTTCTTCTTTTTAAAATTGCTTTTCTCTTTTGTTCCGGTCCCTCTCGGGGGGCATTATCCTCCGCCAAAGTGAGATTGCTCATTTCATGTTTGTCGTCTTTGTGTGCATTATTCAAAATTTACAAATAAGGTCTCACAAAAAAGAAGTATTTCTCACTCAGAGCCACATGTCTTACACTGGAATTGCATCAGGACGAGATTCTTTCACAGCCAGCGAGGAGAAGATGAGTCATTTCAGTTTGAATGTCGTTGGAAACATGTTAAAAATGTCTTTGTGTGTGTTCATGAAACTTTATTTGCAGTTTACCTTGTCTTTCTGGATTCGGTAAAAATCTTCTCCCAGCTCCTTCAATCTGCTCATCAAACACAGGCTGGTCTTCCTCCCCCATAACCTCTCCCCCTGCTTCCTCCATCATCGAATAAACCGACCCATCAGGCCTCACCCCCATCCTGGCCTCCTCATTTGGGTAATAGTTTTCTGAAAGCGGCATCTGCTGCTCCATCATGTTCATCTGTTGCTCTTCTTCCAGGTTTGCAGCATCTGGCCTGACGTACTGATTTCCAAAAGGCTCTTCTATCATCTTCGGCTCCAGTTCTTCATTTGGCTCATAGCTCCTCATCCTTGCGGGCCCCTCCTGCTCTTCCTCCTCTGGCTGAGGTTCAACGGCAGGATTTGGATTCAGAAAAGCTGCCCTCATGGACTTCTCTACCTCTGACAGCTCTGTGTTGCTTGCTCCATCTCCAAACATTACGTCCTCATCTAGCGGCTCGAACTCGTCGCCCTGCATTTCATATTTTCCCTCCATGTCAATGTGCCTTTCTTGTACCGACAGAAGCGGGTCGGTTTGTCCTTCGAGGTTCATTTGCTCCTGAAGCTGAGCCTCATCTAACAGCAGTGGCTCCATTTGAACATCTGATTCCATCCTCAAGTCTGGACTGGCTTCAAGCCCTGGATCAACCTCTGGCTGTTGGCTCCACCTGAACTTCTTGCCCTGCTTCAAACTTTTCCTCCACCTCATCCTCTGACTTTACTTGAGCTTCTGGTTCCACCTCATCCTCTGGCTCTGCCTTTAGCTCCGGCTCCACTTTAACCTCTGGCTCCACCTGAACTTCTTGCCCTGCTTCAAACTTTTCCTCCACCTCATCCTCTGACTTTACTTGAGCTTCTGGTTCCACCTCATCCTCTGGCTCTGCCTTTAACTCCGGCTCCACTTTAACCTCTGGCTCCACCTGAACTTCTTGCCCTGCTTCAGACTTCTCCTCCACCTTATCTTCTGACTTTACTTCAACCTCTATACCTGCTTCCTCCACTTTAACCTCTGGCTCTACTTTTAGCTCCACTTTAACCTCTGGGGCCAACTTTTCCTGCTGCTCTGTGGAGCTCAGTCTGGCCTGTGGTGCAGGATCCTCCACCTCCACGTGACCCTGCGCAGGAACCCTGTCTCCCAGCAGAGGGCTCTGCTCTTCTTTGGGTAAAACAGGGCTTTGTGGCTCACCGGGAGGCGGGGCTGGCATACCCAGAGCCACTGTAAAGAGAAAACATTTGAATAATTGCAGATGAAATCAGTCAGATTCCTTTAACACAGGTTTGTATTCACACGCATGTAAAAGTCTCAAGTGATTTGGCAGCTTTTTGTGGGAGTTTTGGGTGTCTGAATAGTGATTAGATTACCATTTATACTAGAAATATTAACAGTGACTATCATAAACAAAGACTCAAACCCTTCCGGCCTCTTGGAAGTTACAGCAATTTTAGTATTGCAATAGCAGTTCAAATTTGCATATGTCGGCATACATAATTAAAAATCAGCATTTAATGAAAGATAGTCAACAAGACAACTTTAGGGCTCATAAACATTGTCAGCTATGTTTCCTTTACATCTATACACTGATCAGCCACAACATTATGCCCACTGACAGGTGAAGTGAATAACATTGATCATATTGGTACTATCTGGTGTTCTGCTGGAAAACCTTGGATTTTGGCATCCGTGTTGATGAGACTTAGACACCCAAATAAACATTGTCCCAGAACAAGCACACTCCCTCATGCAAATGGAAATCCCAAATGTCACTGGCCTACCCCCGCAGGAAAATGCACCCCGCCACATGGCAAAAACATCAAACAATCAGGAACATCTTGAGGAACATGACAATGGCCCAAGATGTTGATTTGACCTCCAAACTTCCTAGACCCCATTCTGATCAAGCATCAACAGGATGCAGTGGAACAAGTTTGATTGACAGAGGCCCCACTGCACAAGCCAGAGTGCCCAAAGGATCCCCTGCCAACCCCATAGGACACCCTGAGAGGTCCTCTTGTCCATGCCCAATCGTTCAGAGCATTTTTGACCACATAAGGGGGACCAACACAATATTAGGCAGGTGGTCATAACGTTATGCCTGATTGTTGTATATCCCATTGTTGTTTTTCTGTGAAATTCATATGAATTGCTTATGTTTCATCCTATTGCACGCATTGACCACAGGTGAAGAGCATTATCCACCACCTTTACTTCACTGAACGCTTAGAGTCACCCAGAAAGAACCGTTTCCCTGAACGCTTCATGGATGACATTACAGCCCTGGTCAGCACCATCGCTGGTGACATTGTGTCGCGCTTCCAGAAGGTAAATAATAATCCCATGAAGTAATGATGGTATGAAGCCTTGCACGGTATCAACAATAGGTGCTCAGTTTTTGGAGGACAGGCTGGAGTATGGGCTTGCTGTCTACAGGGAAAGTTGGAAAACCTTTCTGGGAAGTTAGGCTGGTTAGGTTACATTGTTGGTTTCTTTTGTTTCTGAATATTACAATATGACACACTTAGTTTGAGGCTGCAACACATGCCTTTGACCTTACCTTGTGCTCTATGAAGCAGGTTTAGTAGTTTTGTTTCTCATCTGTCTAGGATCTGGAGCTGGTGGAGAGGCTAAACACCAGCCTGGCCTTCTTTCTCAATGACTTGCTGTCAGTCATGGACCGAGGCTTTGTCTTCACTCTAATCAAGGCATACTGGAAACAGGTATGTTTCTTATTTGTTTTTTTAATATGTCATGTTTTTTTTATCTTGCAGGATAATGCAATTCCATCAGGATCAATGTGTAGGTGTAGGTATGCAAGTGTTGGCAAAATAAATTGTATTAATTGAGAATCTCATTTTAGTTTGTGATTTATAAATAGGGAATTTTAGAATTCCTTCAAATATATTAACATCTAGTTTTGTAGTTCATGAGGACATTTCATGAGTTCAGTTATTTTGACTGCACATGCTCCCATTTTTATTCCGTTGCGCCAACAACAGCCATTGCATAATGCGTGTGAAGCATATAATATAGACTGGTTGACAGAGTTTTCAAATAAGGCATTTTAAATAAGGCAAGTGTTTAAAAATATACATCAATGTTCACTATTTTCTCTTTCTAGGTGTCCACAAAGCTTTACGCTCTACAGAACCCAACCCTGGAGTCTTTGAGGCTGGATTTTTTAAGAATTGTTTGCAGTCACGAACACTACGTTACCCTTAATCTGCCCTGCAGCCTACTCACCCCACCTGCCTCACCTTCGCCCTCTGTGTCATCAGCAACTTCACAGGTCAGACATAAAGAGATGGAGGGAGACTGTACATTGTCCTGGCTGTCACCAATCATAGTTATCACCAGACTTTATATTTAAAATCTCAGAAGACTGGTTAAGTTTAGTTGCAGTCAGAAGTATTCACAGATACAATATTTATTATGGTGACTTTCTTCTTTGGACTGCCTCCCTTCTCCCACAGAGCTCTGGTTTCTCTACACATGTCCAGGACCAAAAGATAGCCAACATGTTTGAGCTGTCTGTCCCGTTCAGAGAGCAGCATTATCTGGCTGGACTAGTCCTGTCTGAACTGTCAGTGATACTGGACCCAGACAATGAAGGGTTAGTATGTTTGTCAAGATTGTCTAAAGAAGAATTATGTCTCTTTGTCAGTGTATCTGTTAAACTGCCAAGCGTTGTGGTGCAAGGAAAATTACATTTTCAGGCTGTTACATTTGCTCCTGTTAATGAGAGATAAGCCTGTGTACATTTACTTTTCAATAAAGCCTATGTATAAAAGACGGACATAGGCACTGTCATGTGACCCATTGTTTTGTGGACTACCATTTTGAAACCTCAAGTTGGGAATTTGGCTGTAACAATCGTAGTCTTTTAAAACCAGACTTGACGAGCAAAGTTAGCAATTGAGATCATAAACTCATTAGGAAAATGTTTACTGAGGTAATAAATCAAGTGAGAAGTAGGGTTATTTTTTATAGGCTTCTGTACAATTGGACTTGTTTTTGCAACCAGAGGAGTCGCCCCCTGCTGGCTTCACAATTGTACTTCACTTTTCAAACCAAGAGGCTACATCCATCTTTTACTTTTAGTCTATACTTATGAATTGCTACAGATGTGTTAAAGAAACATATGGGCGAATTCTCGTTATGCAACAATATGTTCTTCTCGTTCTCTCACCCATTGTCCTTTTTGCTCTTGAGATAAAATACAGCCACTCCTTGTGAATTTGTTTTTATGTTTTAACCTTTGTGTTGTTTTTACTTACACTGTAGGATGTTTGGTCTACATAAGAAAGTGGTGAGCGTTGTTCACAACCTCCTGTCCAGCCATGACTCTGACCCACGCTACGCCGATCCAGAGGTCAAGGCCCGTGTCGCCATGCTTTACCTGCCTCTCATTGGCATCGTCATGGAAACGCTGCCACAACTCCATGACTTTACAGGTACAGGTGATGAGCCATGTTTAGCTCAAAGTAGTTTAAAGAGACCAGCTTTTTTTGCCAGACTTTTTCGAACTGTCACACTGGAGATTTTCAGGAGTTAAGTGAATATCCTTTTAAAATAGAACTATTCATTCATTACTGTGGAATACAAATTTTTGACATATTTATCTTTGTTGTGTCTTGTGTAATATCTAACTCTTCTCCTCCTGCTGTGCAGTCACCAGAACTCCTATAAGAGTTCCCTTTAAACAAAATCAAGGATGATTAGTGTAACCTTTTAAGATAAGATCCTTTATTCGTCCCACAATGGGGAAATTTACATTGTTACAGTAGCAAAGTGGATAGTGCAAGCAAAGAGTGTATGAAATACTAAGTAAGTAAAATAAGTGTTATAAGAAAAATATGTACAGAACTACTAAGTATAAAATATGTACAAAAAGGGTTAAAACTGTACAGAACCAACAATATGAGTCATAATATGTCAAAGATGAGTCTTTGAGATATAATGTGGCAAACTGCCAAATACTCTGAGTTTTTCAAACAATGCAGCAGTGGAGTTATATGTGACCTCTAATAGCATATCCCTTTCAACCTGGAAGGCTATCAGTTGACCTGTAAAGGATGTTGCCCCTTAACATCGTGTACCAACTAATCTCTGAACTCGGTTCATCCCTATCACATTTCTTTTTCTCTCCTAACCTCCTACCCTAGTGAACCTGTCTACCCAGACCTTCTTTCTAATGTTTTTTTCCTAATATTGTTCCATGTTTTGTACTCAAATGACACACTCATAAGCGTTTGAACATCAGCTGTGGTTTTTTGCATCCATGACATGCTCATAACATTTTTAATCCTTACTTAGCACTCCGATTTTCTTCTCCCTCTATTGTTCCACGTCTAATGACCTGGCAATTTATGTTCTTTCCTTCCCTTTTTTGCCTTACTAGAGTCTCATAACCAGTGGGGTCGGCCAGGCGGGCCCCAAGGGGCAGCAGTGGGCAGCAGTGGAGAAGAGACCGAGGGAGAGGGTAACAGCATGATCAGTCAGACTGTTGCCATGGCAATTGCAGGCACCTCCACTGCATCTCCAATGTCCCGACCAAGCAGCTTCCTGCTCAACTCGCAGGTAGGGCATGGTGACTGTAATGTGCAGTTAAATAAGCATTTTCCCTGCGGCGATTAATGTTTTTCGGATTCAGATTCGGATCTACAATGACAGAAAGACGCTCACTATTCTTTACTACTCTTTTGCATTCTTTTTATATCTCTTTTCATCTCCTCTTATTCCTCCTCGTTCATCTCTCCAGGCGAGTCGTCAGCACGGAAGCTTCTCAGCTGAGTCGAGTCGTAGTCTGCTCATCTGTCTGTTGTGGGTGCTGAAGAACGCTGATGAGCTGGTGCTACAGAAATGGTTCACAGATCTTTCAGTGTCCCAGCTCAACCGCCTGCTGGATCTCCTCTACCTCTGCGTCTCCTGCTTTGAGTACAAGGTAACATCAACAGTGAATCTGCTCGCTGACTGATAAGCTGAACCAATTAACCACTATACTGTCAACAACTCACAGAAGGGTGGGACATCTGCAGTATGGCGTGTGCCCACTTCTTCAGTGTATCTTCCTCTGTAGTATATTTACATCAAACAAAAAAACTTTTTTTATGTGCCCTAGTAGTTACACAATTTCTAATGTTTTACTGTTCTCACATCATTTTACATTGTCTTTGAAAAAAGGATTAGTTGTACACTCTACTCTTCCATATGGAGCTTCTCTGTGACTAATATGCTTTGGCTACTGTGGAGACAAAATAATTAAAGCAGACAACTTGCTGCTTTCTATAATGATCTCTCTCTCTCTGTGTATTTCAAGCACTTTCTGCTATACTTTTTGTGTGGTCTTTGCTCTTCTGTGCTTGCACATGTACTTTCATGCTACTAACCTGCTTTGCTTGCTGGGTGCTGTGCTGCAAATAACTTTCCCGCTGTGTGTTCTCTGTCCGTTCACTCATCCTCTGCCTCATGGATACAAGGCCCATGTTGTGTTCACCATGCAGGGGAAGAAGGCCTTTGAACGCATGAACAGCCTAACCTTTAAGAAGTCCAAAGATATGAAGGCCAAGCTGGAGGAGGCCATACTGGGCAGCATTGGGGCCAGACAGGAAATGGTGCGACGCAGCCGGGGACAGCTAGGTGGGGCCTCCCATTCTGACACCTGCTTAGACATGCACATACAGATATAGGTAGACCCACATAAGAACTAACAACAAAGCCAGAAATGCTGACCTAAAGCGGTGAATTTGTGACTTATACAAACATGAAGAAATACTGACAACTCATTGCTATATCCTGCTTTTCAACCTGCACACATGCAAAACACACATGCATACAAATGGACCTTTTGATAGCCTTGTAAATACGGCCACAAGCAGTCAGTCACGTTTTACTGTGTACACACAGCCTCTTTCAACACTATTATGTTTCTCCACCATTTAGAGCGGAGTCCATCTGGCAGTGCCTTTGGCAGTCAGGAGAACCTTCGATGGAGGAAGGACATGACCCATTGGAGACAAAACAGCGAAAAGATGGACAAGTACGCTTGTTCTTACTCTTGTGTTCAATTTCCTAGGTCTTATTTTAGTTACAGACAAACCTTAAAGGTACAACTAAGACACTTGAGCTGATTATTTTTCTAAACCGTGTTTATGGTCATAGCAACACAGGCACAAATCACATTTCCATCCAAATGTATTTCTAAGAAAATGCAAATGAATGTGCATTTCCACCCACTAGCATTATGCAAAAACCACCGCAGAGGAAGAGGGAGCAACAATGTGACACAATTAAAATAGCACCAGTTAAAAACATTTTTGTAAGCCACGTGAAAAAAAGATGGAAATCTTAGTTTAATGTTTTTGTCTTCTGCTATTTTTGTCTGGGAGAAATTTTAGTGACAAATAGGTAATTTTGCCATGTTTGTTTTCATATTATGTTGTTGCAACTTGATGTTATTGATCCATAAACTGCCCTACATAAAACTGCGAAACATAAAAACCTTTGATGCGAAATTTGGGCTTTTTTCAAATTTTAGTGTTTCCAAAATTTTAATCAGGTAGAACACTCATCAAGTGTGAAACAGACAGTGTTAGATGGTCATCCTTTAAGGCTTGTTTAAGTATATATAGGAATACATGTCCATCACAAACTCATTTTTCATTGTTTTTCATTGCTCTTCATATATTTTTATCGGATTTACAGAGGAACAGAATCCGATTATTTAATGTATGACTGTGCGAATGTTGTCATGTTTGACCAGCAATCAAACACATCTGTGTAGCATGCACTCTTAAATCTTTTTTTTTTTTTTTTTTTTTTTTTTTTTTTTTTTTTTTTTTTTTTTTTTTTTTTTTTAATCTTTTGTTTGTTCTTTTTTTGCCATATGATGACAAAAAATATAGTGTCATGTTTTTGTTTGGTATTTCATTTTAATTTCTGTTCTTTTGTAAATTCCGCTACAGCATTTGTGTTCTGTTAATTTCCATTTGCTTTTTCATGTTGCTGTGTGTTTATATAGGAATCACAGATCAGTCAGGTATTGTATGGTCCACATTTGCTGTGTGCTCCTCTGAATTACCCCCTGCTTTAGTGCCTCTTTCATGGTCTACTGTCATGCATGTGGGAAGTCGGACAGTTAAAATGGACACAAAATGATTGTATTAGTTTGTATTATGGATTTGGCCTGAGGAACTTGGCTTTGAACAAGTCATTAAATTATTTTCTAACTGGGGGCCAAGCAGCAAAGCGATGTAGGCACCCGCTGTGTTTCTACCTTTTCTTATACACCTTTTTCTTTTTTTCTTCTGCAATTGGAGTCTACAGCAGCCCTTAAAAAAAGTTTAAGAAGTTTTGGAGTTTGGCAGACCGACCAGGGACAGTCCCCTGATGCTCTTCATCAAGTTTCATGGCTGTACCCTACAAACTCTAGCGCCACCAATAAGTCAAAGTTGGATGTGTGTTTATGCACTTTTGGACCATATGTCCAGTTTTTCAAAATAAGGTAATGTGGAATTCTTGGATAAAGCTGAGTTCAAAGCACCCTGTGATGTCAATATTAGCCATAAAAAAGTTGCAGGCCACATATTTACCAGGATTGGTACAGATAATCTTCAGAGCAAGCTTTGGAAAAGTTAGCAGATGGATTTTGGATTTTCGAAGCCTTTTGTCCATTACAACCATTTGAAATCAGCCGCAAGCCCCTCAACTCATACCACAGACATTGTTTAATGTATTAACACCAAACTTGATGTATGGACTCGGCACCCTTTCCTGAAGTTATCAAAAAAGATGTAATTTCACCAGTGGTGGGTGCTGCAATAAGCACAAATGCGTTTTTCCTAATCCTGTTGCTTAAACTTTAAAAAACTTTCAGTGGCTATAAATCTTGTAAGATATCAAAAGTAATGTGCTCATATAGATACCTGCTCAACTGCAATCAACGATAGCAGATCCTAACAAGCAGGCAAATGACCAAAACATGATGTGGTGTCATATCACTTACCTGATCTTTGGTCAATTAACATAAAGCTTGCTATCTATGCTTATAGTCACGCTGTTACCATGACCAGATCAAGTTTTCACAGTGCCCTGCTGACCTGCTTGGCCCCAGTTCAGCAGCTTGCTGCCTGCAACGATATTTATTTGTATCAATGATGCAGTCAGTGATGTGTTACCATTCATTTTCTCTCCATTTTAACTTTTTAAGTTCACACATGCACATCAGTGCACCAACAGAGACCCCCTGATCCTGGTTCTGCCTCTTGATTCCCCTGCCCCATCAGTCCCTCTGTCCTGGTAACAACATATGTCTTGGGGTTGGTAGTGGTTGCAGTGGGTCTGTTTTGCTTTTTAACCAGTGTGCTTCTTGTTTTGGGGCTCTGACTCATGCGTCTCTCTGGTTGCTGCTGCAGCAAAAACAAAAACAAAAAAAGACAAATGTACCAATAGTTGTTTTTTGTTTCAGATTATTTGTTTGTTCTTTTGAAAACAATCAAGACAATATGCTTTATGACCAAAAGCCAATGCTAGTATATTTTCATATGTGGAACCATAGACATTTTAGGACCTGTAGATTTACAGCATTTATCCCTCGTGTTTTGCCAGTAGACCAGAAATGTTTTGCTTTAGCTGTTCAAGTAATTAACAATGAAGAACAGCCTTAATGCCTTTAAACCACTTAACATACTGTTCATAGAAGTTGTAAGTTTAGACTAACTGTGTATTTCTGGATAAGCGCTATGTGATGACATATGTTATAAATATGCGCTATATAAATGAAATTGAAAATTGAATTGGATCAGCATGCATTGTTCAAGAAGCTTCTTTAAGTACAACATTGGATTTTACCTGTGTCAAGACAAACAGCTTTACCAAAATTATGACTGAGGTCTCAAGTACCTTATTCTGCCTCAAAACCTCCTACATTGTTTAGCATTGTGTGCAACAACTGGAATGTGGTGACTGGGAGCTTATGCAACATTCAACTGTGTAACATAAGCAATTTTATTATAAATATATGATCATTTTAGTTTATTTTGTGACATTGTTTTATTGTTTCTGGATTGCAGGACAAGAGCAGAGCTGGAACACGAAGCCCTTATCGATGGTAACCTTGCAACAGAGGCGAACTTAATTATTCTCGATACTTTGGAGATCGTTGTACAGGTACGCAAGCAAACTAGACTTATCCATGCAATATGCAAATATGGATAAGCACAGTCATTCTTACGTGACCTCGCTCCTATGACATTTGTACATGTGTCCTTCTCCTTCCAGACGGCATCAGTGACAGAATCCAAGGAGAGTATCCTGGGTGGGGTTTTGAAGGTGCTACTCCACAGCATGGCCTGCAACCAGAGCGCCCTCTACCTTCAGCACTGTTTTGCCACACAGAGGGCTCTTGTGTCTAAGGTTAGACTAATGAACGAATGAATAAGTGCGCCTAACCTCATCTCAACTTGACAGTTTTTTCCAGGATTACAAATCAATTTGTGTGTATTTCTCTCTTCACGTGTAGTTTCCTGAACTGTTGTTTGAGGAGGAAACAGAGCAGTGTGCTGATCTGTGTTTGCGACTGCTGAGGAGCTGCAGCAGTAGCATAAGTACCATCAGAGCCCACGCTAGCGCCTCCCTCTACCTCCTCATGAGGCAAAACTTTGAAATCGGCAACGTAAGTACAACTGCAACCCAAAATGTTGCTTTATTAATTGGATAGCAACATTTTCATTAGCCTGGAATCATGGTTGGAAATGTTAATGAGCCCCTGGAATGTAGCTTTCTTAATAGCATAGTTCATATCAGGAAAAATACACTATTGGTGGGCCACTTCTCAGCGGTTGTCTTGTTTGTTTATTTCTATTTTTCGTCACTATGCATCACCCAAATAAGCATAAAACCAAACACTGCAGTCAGCCAGTTTTGCTCAATTAGTGGTACGTTCATCATTTGCTTTGTTATAGTGAAGGCAGACTTTCACATACACTTTTGGAAAATGACTTCTAATCTGGAGAGGGCATTTGTGCTGTGCAGTATTTCCTTTCCAGTGCAAATCTGTCACACAAAAGTCAACAGCCTTGACAAAATATTATGTTTTGCAATCTTTCTTCGTCTATTTGTGGTCGCACTTTTCAGAACTTTGCAAGAGTGAAGATGCAGGTGACCATGTCTCTTTCCTCGTTGGTGGGAACGTCTCAGAATTTTAATGAAGAGTTCCTCCGTCGCTCTCTAAAGACTATACTTACTTATGCAGAAGAGGACCTTGAACTGAGAGAAACCACGTTCCCAGATCAGGTACTAATTAATCCATCAAGTCATTTATTTGTTATTCATCACAGTGATCTCCGGAATGGTCTGTTAATTTATTACTGCCACTCAGTTTTATGTATTGAATGTTCAGATATTTACTGCCCCTTATAGCACTGAACCAAGTCTTCATTTATCACACAGTATGCTGTGTATTTACCCCAAAACACTATTCTTATACTTCCAGGTCCAGGACCTTGTGTTCAATCTGCACATGATCCTGTCTGACACAGTGAAGATGAAGGAGCACCAGGAAGATCCTGAGATGTTGATAGATCTGATGTATAGGTACAGAACACATTTGCAATCAAGCAACTCCATTTCATTACTTATAAGTGTTTGTTATTATCTTATCTTGGTATTTTTGTGCTTTGCTGTGTGTGTGGTCTGACATTGTCTTTGCATTTTTGTCCAACTATAGGATTGCAAAAGGTTACCAGACTTCTCCAGACCTGCGGCTAACTTGGCTCCAGAATATGGCTGGAAAGCACTCTGAGAGGAACAACCATGCTGAGGCTGCTCAGTGTCTTGTGCACAGCGCTGCCCTAGTAGCAGAATACCTGAGCATGCTGGAGGACCGCAAGTATCTGCCTGTAGGCTGCGTCACCTTCCAGGTAAGGACAGCTCCAGTAGTAATTTTTGTACACATGTCTGACTTCTGGAGTAATCAACACAACTTTTTGCTCCAAGAAGAAAAGAAATGTCTGCTAATGAGTGTGATTACACCACTTCTATCTTTTTTTGTGTGTGTGCTTCTGTTTATATGCACGCGTACTGCAGAATATTTCTTCAAATGTGCTGGAGGAATCTGCAGTCTCTGACGACGTGGTGTCACCAGATGAGGAGGGCATCTGCTCAGGGAAATACTTCACTGAAATCGGTCTCGTGGGCCTCCTGGAGCAGGCTGCTGCCTCCTTCTCCATGGTGAGAGATGGGTGATTAGATGGATGGATGTTGACACTGATGTTGCCAAGTCAGGGATTTTTGAACAAGTGGCTCCCTGTCTCTCTTCCCATCAAACAAATAAATGTACAATACACAGGCACTAGTCAGGCACGGGTCATATCGCCTGACATCTTCATTTAGACCTGCGGTTCTGAGAAAATCAAAACATTTAGGCTGTTTTCTGACTAATTGACTGATTTTTGTGGCTGATTGTACTCGACTAATGTTGGTATTGTTCTCCCTTCCAGGCCGGCATGTATGAGGCAGTGAACGAAGTGTACAAGGTACTGATCCCAATCCATGAAGCCAACAGGGACGCAAAGAAGCTAGCCACCATTCATGGTAAACTACAGGAAGCCTTTGGCAAAATTGTTCATCAGGTAAACACACACAAAGTAGATTTCCTTTTCCACACTAGGCTCCAGTGGCTTGAGGTGACACTGAATTTACACAAGAACCAAAGGACAACAGTTTTGTTTTTTTATCTCAGTGTGACCCAAATTTGATGGATTTCTATTGTCAGTGTTCGGCTATGAGAAGATCACGTTTGGGTTACATTAGATTTCAAATGTTTTTTATCCGTTTATTCTTGTGTCAATTCAGCAAGAGTTGTGTTAAAAATCATACAATAGCATGTTTAAAGATCAGCACTTTGTATAAAAACCCCAAAACTTACTGTCATAGTCACATGAACTTTTGCACAAGTGGACTTTTATCACAAATGTCATATTAATGAGGCAGTGTAGAGGG
>OMNN01098842.1:0-10784 GCA_900302755.1 Chromis chromis | reverse complement strand
GATACTGATATTTTAAAGTGGCAACAGACAACACGTTTCCAAATGGTATTATTGTTACTCGTCGCAAAGACCAGATCACTTTTTATTTTGCTCAGAGCTGCAATTACTAACAACACTGTGTTAGCAACATGGTTTTAAGGTCCATGTGACATAAGTACAGTTATTTCCCCCACTGACATCTGTGTGCAGCCCAAATTTTACTGTCCAAAGCAAGGAACAACCCCAAGAATCCCAATTTGCAAATAATCTAATCTAACCTTTATTGATCCCCTTGGGGAAATTCCTTCTCTGCATTTGACCCATCCTATTCAAAGTTAACCTTAACTATACATACTAGGAGCAGTGGGCTGCCGCGGTGCAGCGCCCGGGGAGCAGTCAGGGGTTAAGGGCCTTGCTCCAGGGCCCACAGTGGTGGTGACTGGGACAAGCGGTCGCTCTCACTTTCCCACCTCAATCTCTTGCCAGTCCGGGGGCTCGAATTGGCGACCCACCGGTTACAAGTTTGCTTCACAAACCACTAGACCACCACTGCCCACCCGTATCTGTATTTATACTCACCATCACTGTCCAGCCCGCAGCACCATCTGATCAGTTACATGTCATGGGTAATAGCTGATCAACACTGAAGGATAAATACTGAAAGGTTCTTTTTTAAATCAAACATCTGTAAAAAATAAATCAAGATAAAAAGACATTTCAGCAAAGTTTGTGTTGTTGTGGTTTTCTAAAATTTGACACCAAGGTTTTCATTTTCACTACAAATGTATATCAGTTCTACATATCACTCCTGACTGATGGGAGGTCTGGTTCACAGGTGTCAGTTCAGACTGCGTCAATAACAAAAACAACAATAACGTTGTCCGTGTTGTTTCAGGTCAGCTTGACTCACACAGATGTATCACCTCTGCAGAGTTACCACACTGGTCTACATGGTGACCAGGTGAAACATGTTATAGACATGTAAGCTGGTATGTGTCAAGAAAACCACTAGATGAGCTGGTCTGAGCATCCGAGTGCAGCCACACCACAAATACCTGTCTGATCAGCACTCCACCCATGCGGCTCAGCACCACACCTGGACCGGACCTGGACTCGAATGTAATGAGAGCTGCCTGAGCTGGTCCCTGTGTTTACGGTGTATCTGTGTGTTTGTGAGGACCAGACTGAGTCTGACAGTAAGGGCGGTCCTCACAAGTACAGCAACACAAACCTGTGTGTGTTTGTATCCTGAGGCAGTGGGCAGGTGTGGCTGCGACACACCTTTCCTCTGGTATGTGGACAATGCACACTCAGACACACAATAACACACACCCTCTCTGCTGTAAGAAACCCAGCTGGTGAAGAGGAGAGCCTCGTACATGATGTTCAAACCCTATAAACAGCATTACCCACAAGCCCCTGTGATGTTGGCGCCTAAGAAAAAGAGCAGTAAAGTCCGTGTCCTTCTGCCTGAGTGAGGATCGATTATATTGAGAGGAGAGGGAGGATGTTCAGTCTGGACCTAATGTCTTCACAGAGAAATACAGAACAAACACTTGTCTGTGAAGATTCTCAGTCATCCAGGTCATGGTTATCCTCGTAGTTTCAATCGTAGCATCTGTACTTGTTTGAGTTTGTCGAAGATGTTTCACCTCTCATCCAAGAGGCTTCATCAGTTCTAAACTGACTGGTTGGGAGTTCCAGATTTTATACTCTTCAGGAGCCATTAACACTGTTGAAGCTCCAGTCTGCTGGGTGTGTGTCAGATGGTTTGAGAGGGGGGTGAAGGAAGCCATCTTTGTTAAACTAGGAAAACCTTCATTGAACAGAGGGGGAGGTTTGAGACATCACCTCTCACCCGTGTACAATGCAGTATTACATTCTTTACCCAGGAAGAGCAGAAACCGTTCACACCTGGCCACAAAGGGACCTAGCGAACCCCATTGTGAGAGGGAATGACCTAACGACTTGTATAATGAGGTGAGGGGCAACACACACCCAGCAGACTGGAGCCTCAATAGTGTTAATGGATCCTGAAGAGTATACAATCTGGAACTCCCAACCAGTCAGTTTAGAACTGATGAAGCCTCTTGGATGAGAGGTGGAACGTCTCAACAAGTCCAGATGCTACGATTGAAACTACGAGGAGAAAAAACACCGCAGCAGCAAAATGTTGTTGGTCATTTAAAGTGTGTGTCAGGGTTAAAGTTAGAACATGAGCAGAAATCGAAGCTCTTTTGGTTTTCCCAGTCTGTGACACTGACGTCCAACAAGATGTTAAACTGAATTCATTTGACAGTTTTCGTAATTTGTTTTCCGTCTCAAACCACAAGCTGTGTTTGATTTTTAATGTTAAATAAAGTTTGTAGTTTAAAAAAAAACAAAGAACAGCCCCAACCGTTCAGTTGCAGCTGCTGTTTTTTTTTTTATCTCCACAGCACTGACGTCAGATCAGCTCACCTCTCACTCATTCTGGATATTTATTTGATCTTCCACGTCCTTTTACTCTAATCGTTTTCAGTCCTTTATGTGACGTTATGTTTCTTTGATGAAGCTCTGAGTCGTTTTCTTGCTGCTGAAAAACAAACCTCCTTTTCTCCAAGTATCAGAAAACACTGCATCACTGCATTCTGACTTCTTAACGTTGATTCTGATTCGTTTAGAATTAAGGCTCAACAATAATTTAATAAAAAAAAGTTAAATATGTGAAGAATTAACAGTGGAATTTCAGAAACACTGATGAATCTCAGACAAGTTTAATGTGTGGACTTGAACTGCAGCCGTTATCAGACTGACTGAAGGTGAACTGCAGCAGTTGAGTTAATGACTAACAACAGCTAACAGACACATACTGACACACTGAGCTGCAGCATTTACTTCCACATGTAGGAATAATTTCAACTCAACCTCCAGATATCAGACAAATAAACTGCTTTTATTTTTTACAGTTTAACTCAATGTATTTATTTTTGTAACCTATTTTTACTTATTATTTATAATTTTTTTCATCTCTCCAGTGGAGCCGCAGCTTCAGTGAACATTGAAATGGTCCGGGGATCGAACTGCCAACCTTGCGATCAGTGGACAACCCGCTCTACCACCTGAGCCACTGCTGCCCTTGAACTCACGTGAAAATAAACTTTTCTGTCTCAGAGCAGCAGAAACTGTCTGTGATAAGGGAGATTTCTACAGATGTCTGGCGTTTACACCAGAGAAAGTAGAGAATGAGCAGAAAAGTGGGTTGAAATGGAGCCGATGATACGTTTGTTTTCTAAATGAAGGAACATTAGCTACTGCTTTAAGTTCATCAGTTCACAAGGTTTACTGTCTCCCATGCTGCCTGTTTTGATAGCGGCCCAGACGGCTTGTTACCAGCACAAAACGAGCTAACATAGTAGTGTCGTTTACTGCGGTATATGCCACAGGTAACAGCTGCTTGGCGGAGGTCTGCGCTCTCCGCGTTCTTTTCTAGTTTGATATTGAGAACTATGCAGCAGTATTTCTGTTACATTTGTATACATTGTATATTTAATTTTATGAGTTGCTAACAGCTCTTTGGTTTAAGAAAATAAACAAATGTTTCGGATTAATTATGAGCAGGTCTTTTTTCATTTTTCACCTTAACTGAGAACCGTACCGTACCGAACCATGACTTCCGTACCGCGGTACATACCAAACAGTGATTTTTGTATACCGTTACACCCCTACTGAACAGAGACCCCATAACGGCCTCTATGCACCCTAACACACAGTCTGTCAGGCCTCGCAGCAGGAAGCTGGGACTGCAACTACTGAGCATTTAATTAAGCAATTTTCTTCCTTAACTGATGAAGTGTCTATCGCTGGTATGTATCGCTATTGTTTTATCGACCTTGTTTCTTGTGTTTCTCTGATGCTGTAGTTAGTAAAGGCAGCGTACATGCCGCAGGTTGTCGAGATACTGGATAATAACAACAACATGTACAACTGCAACAACAGATTCAATGAAACTGGAGGAAAAAACAAAGCAAGAGCCACCAATGGACATGTGTAGTGATTGACTCGACGATCAGTGACAATTTATAGATGACCAAAAGCCAGAATACAAATGGCGTCACAGAGCAGGCAGGAAGCTTGTTGTAAGCAGCCAATTATCAGTTCAACAAATCATCTGCACTGTTTTTCTTCTTCTCTGTCACATTATATCCTTCTTACTTTGACTGTATTGTCATGAATGTTGGACTCCAACAACCGCCATCGACAAACACAGTCCCGGGTGTTATCTTATCTTTGTGAGACCACCTGACCACATTTCTGCTTCTACTACTAAAAGCGTCCCGATAAAGGCTGAGCTCCTGCAGGAACCACAGAGGAAGAAGTCAGGAAGCCGTGCGTTATAAACAGGAAATGCAGAGTTACACTGGACTGGATACACTTCCTGTTAGTGCACAGGGAGGAGGCCAGGCTACTGAGCTACAGGTAACAGCACAGGTGAGTCCACATCTGCACACTGCAGCTGTATTTACAAAATACATACTGTTGCATGCAGTCTGCATAAAACTGGGACACATTACTTCGTCATAATATTGCACCTTCCATCCATTGCAGTCTGCAGTGCGACATGAGCCATCATCAGTCGGTGCGCTCTCAGCCGCTTAAGCTTGTTTACACTTGCGTGAGACACATTGACGTATGTGATGTTACTGTATGTAGTTCAGAAAAGCATGCAACCAGATGTAATAGGACATCCTGGTATTTTTGGCACAGGCTACCGCATTCAAACTGCAATGTATTGGGACGTACTAAATATGTTTCTGGCGTTCTATACAGTAAGTTAGCATGAGTACTGGGACACACCCATTGACACTGCTGTTAGTTCGATGAAGCGTCCTGTTAGCGTCACATCCGCTGCCTGTGCTTGCCTGGAATCTGTTTTCGCGAAAACTTCCTGTTTCTACTGAGCGCTGTTTACCACCAGTGACCCAAGTGAGCAGTGAAGTACTGAGGAAGAAGATAAAGAGGAGGAGATAGAGAGAGAGAGGAGGCCTCCCAGCAGATGGAGGCCAGACGAGGTGGTGAGGTCAGACGTCAGGAGGAAGTCTTACCTCTCCAAAAGCTCCTCGTCCGATCACTTTCAGCATCTCGAAGTCATCTCTGTGCAGCCGCATGTCCTTCACCGTGGTGGTGAACGGTTTCACTGAGGACACACAAAATACATGTTAGACATATGACAGACGTAAACAAAAATTAAAAATTAACTTCATTCAACTTGTCTATACTGTTTTTGATTTGATTCTCTCATTTAGCATAATTCACATTCACAATAATCACATCGCAGGTAGTGCAATGTGAAGTAAGGCAACTTAACTTAAACACATTATGCTACAATCTGTTTTGCTGCTTGATACAGAAATACAAACTCACACAGCCCTCCTTCTCCATGACTAATCTACAAGAGAAGTCTGTCTGATAGTTTACTCTGATTTAAGGGACCTTGCATGCTTGAAGTTTTTTTGTTAAACTTTATTAACAAGACAGACTTTGTTGACATTCAGGCTCCACATGTGAGCAACCAAATGAGCGAGGAACAGGACAGAAACATTACAAGGGAACATTTGGCTGCAAAAATGCAACACCAGTTGGAAGGAAATATTGTGGCTACAGGAAGGATGACGTTGACCCAAAACTGGTGCTCTGTCAGCAGGGCCTGGTAATTGTCGTCATTACATGAGGCAACATGACTAATTTGTTTGACCACTTAAATCTGCACCACAAAGCTCTGTATGACGAGTGTGAAGGCAGATCTAAATGTCATCCAAGGCATAAAAACTATTTCAGATGCCTTTGCCAGGGCTACAACAGCGTGTAATCACTGATGAAATAACCTTTCATCTCCGAAAGATACGATACCAGGTAGCACCAAAGAAGATTTTAGAAACGTGATCTGGTTGCTTGAGAAACAGTATATAACACTGTTTTTCTCAAGTTGCCATCCCAGAGCAGTATGAAAAACGCAAGACACAAGTTGAAACAGCGCTGTCACAACTGCAATATTATGTTGCAACAAGAGACTTGTGGTGTCCTGCTTCAGTCTTATCATCTACTTCATTAATGAAGAGCTGCAACTGGAAAGCTGCTGTGCCTCGATGATCACACAAGTGAGAACATCACCACAGAGATGAGAGGAGCGTTGATTATGGCCATGAGATGTTTTTGTACGGTGGCCCAGAAGGGTCAACTGCAAAAGCCGCAACACAACCGCAAAAGCCACAACGCAAATGCAAAGGCCACAGCGGACGTTAACCCATAACAGAACTGCGCAGCGGTCGGAAGAGCAGGCTTTGTTTCCGGGGGACAACATTTTCTGACGGACTTATTTTGATTACGGGAGAGTTTAATGAGACGTAAGTAAAACGCTGCAGCTAGATGATTGTGATTAATGTTGCTATGTGTTTTCACAAATCAGCAATGTTGGTCATTGTGTTGAAATTGTCATAACGTTATGCGTGTGCTCTGCCGTCCATCGTTTGGTTATTGTGAAACTAGCAACTTCCGTAGTGGCCTTTGCATTTGCGTTGTGGCTTTTGCAGTTGCGTTGACCCTTCTAGGCCACCGTATTTTTGCCATTTCACAACATTTATCGCAGAAAAACAAAACATCTTAGCTTGTCTCCGATGTCATGCAGCCATACAAACAACAATAAATGACAGATGCATGATGACACAGGAGACGCTCATGGTGAGGATTCGGGGGGCACTAAGACCCCGCAGACTGTCAAGCTTCTCATTCATCTTTTATTCATCTGATCTGGGATCAGTTTTATCTGGGTCACACACACATATTAAAACACACACATATACATATATTAAAATACACACTGTGACACTAAGACACACCGATAGAAACCAGAATAGAAACCACATCAGAGCAATTTCGGTTCCTCCTGAGAGGCTGACTGAACTGAACCCGACTCCCTCAACTGCAACCTTAAACAACACCTGCAGGATCCTGAAGACCACATGGACCCTCAGAAACCTCAGGGAGACCCTCGACTGTCTCGCAGGTGGACTTCAGCCTGACAGCGGATTCAGAACTCCACAGATCATCAGTGAATTTAAAGCAGCTGAAATCAGACCAGTGTTCTGCTCAGATTCATCCTCTGGAGCATTTTGAGGGGTTTATGATGCTGCTCCGAGTCAGCAGGAGGGGCGGGGCTCCGAGAGCTTCACAGAATGAATCAGTCAGGGTCTGTTTAGATACAGATTCAGGATCTGATCCACTCAGACACAGCTGGTTAATGGCAGCAGCAGAAAGCGACAATTAAATAACATCAAAGGCGATGTCACAGCTACATACCATCTCGGCCTGATTATGAGACATTCCAGTCATCATGTTGCAGTAAAACAGTCACAGAAACTCCTGCTGGTTAAACTGGGCCAACAAACACTTGCTAACCTCATGACATGGTGGCTACACACTACCCACAATGCATCACTCTGTGCAGAAGACCATGATACTCTGCTACTCTCACCATTCACACACTGTAAATATGTGTGTTGTCCTCAAATCCATAAAAATCTGCTGGAAGTTTAATAAACCGATTCCGACTCATGTTTAATAGAAATGGATGTTTGGATGGTTTTACTCAAATTTCAGTTCAGGTTGGTTGTTGCTATTGTTTTCTATCAGTGAGTGATCAATCAATCAATCAATCAATCATTTGACTTCGTCAGTCACTGATCAATCAGGGTCAGACTCTCTGAGAAACAGTGAGACTGTCGGAGAAACATCAGAAACTTAAACAGCTGCTGTAAGGAGGTCACACCAAACCAGGACAGACTGTGTTTAACAGGAACAGGCTGAACCAGGACAAAGTGGGCCAAACTGGGTCAAACTGGGCCAGTTAGCATCTGCAGCCTCCACACCAAGCACACACACTCATCTGCACTGTAGACTCATTGTGAACTTGTCCTTTAAACTTGCCTGGTCCGAGGGTCAAACCTGCAGCTGGACTCTGATCCAAGAGCACCGAGGACCGCTGACAGGGTTCTGAAAACACCTCGACTACTTTGGAAAACCTTCGGCCACCAGAACCCATAAGATCCCTGGAACTGGACTGAACCCCTAAAACTGTATTTGAACCTCATCTAAGGACACCTGTAACCTCCTTCAATTTCTGAACCCTGCTGAAATGTTACTTAAGGGTCCTTGAACCTCCCTGGAGGTCCCTGGAACCCTAAAGAACCATTACTCCTTACTCACAGTTTCGTGAGTGATCAATATAATGTTAGTTGTGCTATTAGAACAGTTCTTAGCCTCCTTGAAAGGCCTTTAAAACCACAAACCTTCCCCAAGGGTCCCTGAGACACTTAAAGAACCACATTCCAGGATCTATGGATCCTCTTTCAAAGATCCATGAACCCTTCAGGGACCTTCCAAGGACCCTTGAACCTTACAAAACCTCTATGGAACCCTTTTAGAACCCCTAAATTTCCCTGAAGGACCCTCAAAACCCTCAAAGATTCTTAGAGCCCCACTCTAGGATGCACAGATCCAATTTCAAAGACCCCTGTTATGAAGCCTTTGACCTTCCTGGAGCCTGTTTCAAGGGCCACTGAATTACCTTGAGACTCCCAAGAATCTCTCAGTGAACCTTGGACCTCTCTGACGCCCCTAAAGCTTCTTCAAAAACCACATTCCAGGTTCCATGGAACTTTGAGCCCCTCTGAAGCACCCTGCAACCAATTTCAAGGTCTGTCAGGAACCCTGAACTGTCCTAAAACCTCTGTGGAACCCCTTTAGAACCTCTGAACCTCCCTGAAGAACACTCAAAACCTGGCAAGATTCTCAGAAGCCCACTCAAGAACCCATGGATCTGGTTTCCAGGACCCCTGTTGTAAAGCCTTAGACCTTCCAACAGACTGTTTCAAGGCTCCAGGAAGGACTAAGGCTTCTAGGACCACCTCAATGGACCCTTGAACCAGTGTCTCCGGGGAGCACCTTGCGGCCCCACGGAGACTGCTGAGGGCTTCCCAGAGCTTGTGAGTGTGTTTGACGGATTTCAGAGATAGGACCGGGAGCCGGTGTGGCCCAGGACCGGGTCCAGAATCTTACCCCACTCGAGGAACTCGTTGATGTGCTTCTCCCTCTTCAGCGGGCAGTTGGAGCACTCGGTATAGAAGCAGAGCAGCAGGTCGAGCAGCGTCTCCACGCTCAGACAGCCCGCCGCCTTCTGCTCCAGCAGCAGCTCCTCCAGCCGCTTCAGGCGGACCTGAGCAGACATCCTGACCCAGGACGGTCACCTGCCGCTCCCACTGAAACACCCACCACAGCCCGCCGCTCAGTCCGAGTGTAAGCCGCCGCCGAGGCTCCGCTTCCTGCCGAGTCGTGCCGAGCTCAGCCTGCTAGCAGCAGCAGCTAGCTCGTTAGCTCCGGGAAAACATTCCCGACATTTTGAGCCGCCTGGGTGTCGGTGAGTCGCTGAGTCTCTGCCGGTTACCGTTGCTCCGTCGTGTCGTGAACCGAACAGCCTGCAGGCCCGCGTCTGTCCGCCCTCCGCATCGGCTTTAATCCGGTAAATCTGGACTTTCCTCTCAGAAATCGGGACGTCGGGCTGACCGTCGACTCTCAGGTTGGCCGTCGCTGCTCCATGTCCGCCGGTCGGTGTATCAGCCCGGTAAGAGGTCCAGGAGCTCCGGGACCGACTGGGCTGGACTCAAAATGTCCGTCAGCACCGGGAGGGAGCGCGCCGGGGGATTAGAGGCGGTTTTTGGTGAGTTTGAGGGAGCTGCCGGTGTGGCTGATCAGTGGGAATATGGCTGAATCCAGGTCGGATCATCCAGAGCAAGCTGAAGGGAATAAGCCCCGCTTCCGGTCACATGGGCCTTCACAGTAAAACACGCGTCTCAGGAACATCGTGTCTACTAGTTAATACAAACTACGTAACATTAAAACAGCATTTAAAAACACATGAATACAAATACTACAATAAACTAATAAAAGACAAAATACAGAAGTATAAGCTGACACAAATCAAACAAAAAGCAGAATAAATAAATATACAAAATAGAATATACAAAATAACAGGACAATAAAAACCAACACGTAGTTGATTGACAGTAAATTAATTTAGATAAAGTATTTAAGTTTTGAGAAATATGCTCCAAATATTTGCTGGTTAAAGCTGCTCAGATGCTGGTTTCCTGCTTTTGTCAACACTGAGCATGAACTGAATATGTTAAGGAAACATTCCCTGAAGGTTACTGTTTGATGGGTGTGTCTGGTTTTTGGCTGTTGGTTGGTTTAAACAAGACATTTATATTGATCCTCTTGGCCAAATTAAGATTTGAACTAATTGGTCAATAAAAAAGCACATTAATGAATAAAAAAAATAACTAAAAGAAAAATCCTCTTTAGTGTCAGACCTACCAGAAATATTGTCATGAAACTATGGATAAATCTGACATTTTCCTATTGATCTAATTTCACTAGGTGATTTTCTCAGTTTCTCAGGTAATTGTTTTGGTAAAACATCAGCAGTATTTCTTAAATTATGGATTGTCTGTTGGAGAAATGCACCTATGAATAATCAAAGAAATATGTAAAATGTAAACTTGGGGTTATATTTATTCGATACCTCAAGTTATACTTTTTTTTATTATTGTTTTCTGACATTTTAAATCCTAAACAATTGATCAGTTCATTTTTTTTAATCATCCGATTTTTTGTAAACAAATGATCAAACAATAAGTTTTAAATGATTATTTTTTAGCTATGTTTAAAAAAAAACAAGTATATTAAACCAAAGTTAAGTTAAATCATTGAGC
>OMNN01098839.1:14458-59056 GCA_900302755.1 Chromis chromis | reverse complement strand
GTGGACAAACAAAAACCCACAAATTCTGGCAAATTATTAATTAAACTGATTATTCATATTCCTCGGTCAGGATGTGGTCCAGAAGTTGATTGACAGCATGCCAGGGTGAATTGCAGAGGTCTTAAAAAAAAAGGGCAAACACAGCAAATATTGACTCTTTGCATAAACTCAATTTAATTGTCAATAAAAGCTTTTGACAATTATGAAATGCTTGTAATTATACTTCAGTATACCATAGTAACATTTTACAAAAAGATCTAAAAACACTGAAGCAGTGAACTTTGTGAAAACTAATTTTTGTGTCATTCTCAAAACTTTTGGCCACGGCTGTCATCCCTCAAAACATTTGGTGATAATGGGTGTGAGAGCAACTGGGCGGTAGTCATTCAGGCAGCTTACTGTGTTTTTCTTGGGTACTGGGAGGATGATGGTAGCCTTAAGGCATGCACAAAGACTGCAGCAGTGAGAGGCTTCTTCAGTCCACACTTGAATTGTTTTGTGTGCTGGGATTAGGGACAGAGATGAGTGGTCTGAGAGTCCAAGGTGTGGGAGTGGGGTGACTTTGTATGCATTCTGAATACTGGTGTAGACCTGGTCAAGAGTGTTTTTGTCTGTTGTAGGGGTGTTAATATTACTGAAGAACTTGGGCAGGAAAGTTTTTTTTAAGTATTTTTTGGGGGAGTTTTTCCCATTTTTATTGATAGAGAGAGACAGGGTGAAAGGGGGTATAGAGGAGAGTGACATGCAGCAAAGGGTGTTGAGGCGGACTCAAACTCATGACCGCTGCTGGCGACCTACGCCCACATGGTAACGCCTTAACTCAGCGAGCTATACAGCGGCCCAGGGCAGGACAGTTTTTAATTTGGCATGGTTGAAGTCTTCCAGCTGCAATAATAATGCTGTCTGGCTGTGCCGTGTAGTTGTTAATGGTACTCTGTAATTACTCCAAGGCTAGCTTAGCATTAGCTTTTTTTATTAAGACCAATGTAATTTCCCTTGGTAGATAAAAAGGTCGACAGCTCAGCATCAGATATTTGATGTCTTGGGAACACTGTGTTTCAATAACTCTGGCGTTGGTGCACTATCTGTTATTTTTGTAGATGCACAGTTTCCCACCTCTGCTCTTACCGGAGTGAATTTTGTGGTCTGCTCTGTAAACAATGCAGTCTGCTAACTCAATAGCAGCATCAAGCATGTGCAAGTCAAGCCATGTCTCCGTCATTATCATGGCACAGTACTCCAGACAGCTCGATGTGATCCGCAGTCTTAACTCGTCCATCTTGTTGAGGAGTGAGCGTACGTTGGCAAGAAAAAGGCTAGGTATTGATGGACTGTAGGGGTTGGCCCTTAGCCTGGCCTTCAGCCCTCCTCTCTTGCCTCTTCTGTGCCGTCGTCGTTTCTGCGTTTGTCTCGGGGGAATGGTGGTCTTTGTTTCCCAGGCGGGACGCCGTATCTCAGGTGGGATAAAGTTCCAGTTCTTGTACGGAGTAGAGACTTTCTCTGCTATTCCGAGCAATTCAGCTCTGTTGTATGCCCGAAATGCTTCGGTCAGTACGGTGAAAAGACACATACACACATAAACAATCACACAAATACTGCCGAGACGGGCCCGTATACAAAGATTTTACTACAGCTATTACAGAAAAGCTCCTCCTCCTCTTCCTCCTCCTCCTTCTTCTTGCCTTTGTCATATTACAAGTCTTAACTGTTAGGTTTTAATTTTACATCAGAGAAAGTATTGTACGGTTTGAGTTAATTGTAATTAAAAGTAATTACTGTAAGGTGGTATAATGTTGAACCATTTGACATTTACATGATATTGCATATTGTACTCACTTATGTTGTGTACTGTAATTCTGTCTCCGTTCCAGGTTTTCTGTGACTACCATGGCCACTCTAGAAAGAAGAATGTGTTTCTGTATGGCTGCAGCATTAAGGAAACTCTGTGGCAGTCTGGCTCTGCCGTTGACACTGTAGGACTGAAAGAGGACCCTGGATATAGGGTAAGATGCACACTACACACAGAGTCAAGTTGGCCATATAGAGGTCTCAGTTTAAAATGCTGCCTGGTCATTTTGTAATGTCCCAGTGGTGGTCTTGCAGTAGTCTAACTTAGGTTCTGAAATCACAGAAACCACTGTTTGCTATTGCTTCTGCTGTGGATTGTCAAGGTCTTTCTTTCTACCAATCTCTGTCTTTCTCTAGACCATTCCAAAGACACTGGATCGTATCGCGCCAGCCTTTTCTTTCAACAGCTGCAACTATCTGGTAATAGTTCAAACAATTAAAAAAATTATAACATTACCTTTCATGATCAAAACTATCACATACAATCTGTAGCTTAGTTATCATGGTCACATTTCATTCTCCTCCTTATATATCCTACATATCTCCTCTCTTATTATTACCATGATCATTAGTCTTAGCAATATAACCACCACCACCATCTTAGTCATCACCATCATCATCACCATGACCATCATCCTCCTTGCAATATTTAGCATTTATCAAGTTGTATATAGTGTTTAAAATAAAGCCAATTTTGTTTGCTTGTATTTATTTACAGTAGAGTCACAAAAAACTTGTAATAGTAAAACCAAATATATTAGAGTTACCTCCATGTTGCACTCAAGATTGAATTTAGATTTTACCTTGTTAGGTGGAGAAGTCTCGCTCTGCCACCGCCAGGGTGGTTGTCTGGAGGGAAATGGGTGTGCTGAGAAGTTATACCATGGAGAGTACCTACAATGGTTGCGACCAGGGAATATACAAGGTGTGTGCATGCCTGCGTGATTGTGTGAAATAGGCCCAAAGATGCAATATGAGGTCCACTGGTAGCTAAAGTTAGTTCTTTTTTCTCTGGCCTCCAGTTTCTCTGCAGTGAACGAGTGATATGGGTGATTACTTTGTAGCTGTTTGAGCAGGTCTACATAGCTTGGCTGGGTGTGGTCAACCTTATTTAGTGTGTTATGAATATTCTTTCCAAAATACAGTAGATCACATGACAAACACTTTTCTGACAACCCTCTTTCTCAATAAAAAGTTTGACAAATTATCAGCCTCTATAGCATAATACTGATATCATATGGGGAAAAAAGGATCATCAAATATAGCAGACCACAGAACACATAATGTATGTTATTACATTATATGACTGATGAAGACTGAGATTAGGTTGGATAAAATCACAAAATACAGTGTATTTTAGGAATATCTAAAATATTACATTAACATTAGAAATGAAGCAAAAGAAATTAAACTCACTGTAAAGTCATAAAAACAGATGTGAAAAGAGATGTGAGATGAATATTATACAATAGTACATTACATCCATTCATCCATTATCTATACACCGCTTAAGCCTCTGTAGGCTCACAGGGGGCTGGTGCCTATCCCAGCTGACACAGAGCAAAGGCAGACTACAAAAAGAGAGAGAAAAAAGTGAAATACTACAGACACATGTGAAGTGTTATAATTGCATGTGGAATTATGAATCATATGTTTTTCTTGTTGTTATTGTTGTAGTGTTTGGCATACCGTTCTCATTTGCCATGCTGTCTTGCTGAATAACATGTGGAATTCTTTCATGACAAAGAAATCCACCAAGCAAAAATCATTAAAGATACATATTTAGACTACTTGTTATTGTGTGTGCACATAGTAATACATTTGTGTAAAAGCAAAGCAAAGCAAATGTATTTTAATTGTTTTTCATGAGCATTCATTTAATTATGGTGAGATTTCTGGAAACAGGTGGAAGTAAATATTAGTTGTCTGGAGGCTGACGGATCTGGTTGATGAACTAAAATTGGACAAACTGTGAGAAGGTTCATTGTATCAGTTGCTGAGATGATAGATAGAATAGATAGAATGATAGAATAACAGTAGAGGGGCAACCCAGAAACTGAAAAGGTGGAACAAAAGGATCCCTAGCATCATAGCTACACTGAACGTGTAATGTATGCATGTATTTATATTTTTTACTTAAGGTGTGCACGACCCTTTTACACAGAAAAGAGCGTACCCATTTGAAGCAAACATGGTGAAAAACGTAGAGATTCCAGAACCCATTTCAGTTTATTTTTAGGGCACATAGAGCCTTGAGTCCAGCCATGTACAATTATACACCTGCAACTGTTATTTCCGCATCACAAATATACCTGAAGTAGTAATCAAAGCACTCTTTCAATTTTGCTGGGGTTTGGTCTCCAACACTCTGTCTGTAAGTGCTAAAAGTTTAACTGTTCTCACAACCACTGTGTAACACTGTCTGTCTGCTGTTTAGTGCCCAACTGTGGTTTTATGATGGAAAAGGCTGCATACTGACAGTTAATGAGAGCAGTTTAGATGCTACAGTAGCATGAAAATAATGGTCAAAATTATACAGAGCTGAGCAGTCAGATGATTAATTGGTATGGCTTCTATGTGACCATTTTTGAAAAGATATCATCTGCTCTACATTCCAAAATATTGATAGTGAAGGTTTTTTGTATGTCCATTTACCCATCCTTTCATTAGCTATGCTCCCTTTATTCTCTATATGGTCACAGAGGGCTAGAGTATGGAGTTACTTTCCTATCAGTAATCAAGAGTGTGGTCTTTAAATTCGAGAGCATTCTTCATTTTTCTTTCATATTTATTCTTTCAAAACTCTGCCCTCTCTCTCAGATCACCCCTGCTTGGGCGTAAATAAGCTGTGCCCCTGCTCAAAACTCTCTGTGTGCACTTAGACTGAAACTCCATACACCTAACGCATCTCCTTACCTAAATTTCTTCTCTCAGATTCGTGCTCTCACTCTGTAATATTTATAAAACAACCCTGTCAATGTCCCCAACCTACAGAATTACAAGAATGATGTTGACTAAAAACTGTCACTTTACTTCATACTCTCCCATGCTCCCATTCTTACTTTGGGGGGGACGGCCAGTTCTTCACCCATCATAAGGGAGAATAGGGCACTGTTTTTACTCTAGGGATGTGTTTGATAGAAATTTTGCACAAAGAGAATCCTACTCCAATTATCATCATAGCCACTCAACAGAAAGTCTATAAGTGTGTTTAATCAGTATGTAGTTTAACAAAAATCACATTTCAAAAAATCATAAAAAGTCATCTAGGATACATGACTAATTATGTGTCTAGATGGTTCCCCCTACTTCTGATAGATGGAAAGAAGTTAACCAACACTCATATTATAACAGTGTATTCAAATAAAATCTTACATAGACACTAAGCAAAGACTTGGTATTGTAGAGACCTAATTTTTCCTGGTCACTAGGTGGCAGCGTGGTCATATGGTAAACCATGCATTTAAGGACGTCTCTAAGTGATCTTATATCATACAAAAACTATTTTTATGACATCTTAAGCTAAATAATATAATTTGGGTTACAAAACTAATTAGATTTAAATTGACACATGTGCTTAAAGAAAAGTTAGACTGGTTCTTAGGAATACATTTGATCTGTCCACGACATCCAACAGGCCTTATCTCCCAAAGAGGCAGAGAGTGGTGGAGTATGTAAATGAGGCTTTGTCTATTTCGACATCTTGTTGGTAGGTAAACTGGAAGGCATTTAAAGAAGGCTTGACCAGCTCCTGCAGTAAATCCAAGACAAGTCTTTCAAGCACCTTCTTCTGTATTCTCACTGAGGGAACTTGGACAGGCCTTCAGACCTTGAGCACCTTTGGACTGGTGCCATCAGAGCCAGCATCCTTTGCTCAGTGGAATTTACTTAGTGCCCTCATCACTTGTTCAGCAGAGATATTCAGCAGATGGAGGTGTTGTTGCTGCTAACTGGCTGCTGATCAATGCAGTTAATGTGAGGTTACGAATCTATAGAAGAAATGCCTTTTCTCATTGGCTCTCTTGATTGATGTTCCCATCTGGGCTTATAACCAGGGATGGTGCTCATGTCTCTTCAGACCTACCTGGTGTCATTCTGCTGCAGCCTCTGCTCCAGCTTCTTCCTGAAGGCCTCCTTTACCTCTCATATTTCATGACAGTTGTATTTGGGCCCTCTTTCTTGCCTCCCTATCATCTCACCTAAAGTCATTTTTCTTCTCATGAGCTTTGATGTCTTTTGTGACCAAAGGCTTGTTGTTGGAATGTCAGTGTCCACATAGACACTGATGTACTTGTATACTGTGTAATGTATTTTATTTATTATTATGTATCTGTCAGTGTATGCCCTTGCCATTTGACATGAGAGAAACATCCACGTCACTGCAATGGAAGGAGTCATTTAGAGTATTATATGTTTCCTCAGACCACTTCCTTGAAACCTTAAAAAGTTTGGGTTGACACATGGCCAGAGTGGAAGGCCTCTTCATCATTAGCATTGAGAAGATGCAAGGTCAGGTCAGTAGTAGAGTAGGCCACAAAATTAGAGGGAGCGGGGAGAGTCTTGTTCAGTGTTACCTGACTGAAGTCCCCAGGGATCATGAAAAGAACACTGGGATTCAGTTCAGTTTAATTCAGTTCAGTTTAGTTCAATTCAATTCAATTGAATACAGTTTTATTTCTATAGCTAAGGGTTGGTTCAGCATCACCTTTTTTTCATCCACCTTGTTTGGGGCAGTGGTGGCGCAACAGGTTAAGCAACTGGCTTCTGATCAGAAGGTCGGAGGATCGATCCCCGACTGCGGCCACTGTTGGGCCCCTGAGCAAGGCCCTTAACCCTTAACTGCTCCCTGGGTGCTGCAACACGGCATCCCACTGCTCCTAGTACATGTATTAGGATGGGTCAAATGCAGACATGTAATTTCCCCAAGGGGATTAATAAAGGTAAAATTATTATTATTACCTTTGCCTGATTTTACAAGAAGCAAATAAAAAATATGGAAGAAACATGGTTTCTCTTACTGGTTCCTGTTAGAACTCTGGCTCTGCCTTTAAGATCTGCTGAAGGTTTTTTTTTTTTTTTTTTTTAAAAGTTATTTGGATAATAAGGAAATGTAATAGTTTAGCCAAGAGGTTATAAATGCATGGTGTAGTTTTTCAGCATCACTCTAAGACAATACAACATTGCACAGGTGAAAGAAGGCTGTCCTAGAGACTTGTTTTATGTGTGAGTTAGAGGACATATCCTGGTCAAAAATAACTGCAGATTCTTCCCAGTAGTACTGGAGGTCAAGTTAGTGCCATCCAGAGTATCTATATGAGAGATAGTGCTAGATATTAGTGTGCTTCTGAGGTATTAAAGACCAAATATAATAACTGCCGGCTTGTCTGAATTTAGCAAAAGTAAATTACAGGTCATCCAGGCTATTGCTATATCTTTAAGACGTGCTGAAAATTTAATTTAGTTGTCTGTGTGTCATTTGAATTGCAAAAGACATGTATGTAGTGCTTCCTATTAACTAAAAAGTATTGTTGGTCCTAAATGAAATCTAAATATGACGTTCTTCACTCTGCTCTAGTTATGGGAAGAAAATGTGAGTCAGTGAATGTCTTTACATTTGTGCATAAGATTCCCTTCTGATTATAAATAAATACAGTTCTTTGCATGCATGTGTGTGTGTACAGGGCCTGCAGACAGGAACCAGAGAGCTGCAGGAAATGGGTGTAAAGTTCTGCCACAGTCTGTTGTCTGTAACCAAAGACATGAAGCTCCTTTACAGCAGAAGACTCATCAACCACATTGACCTGGACCACAACATTCTGGACCACAAGTCTCACAAGTGAGTCACCATGCTAACAATGCATCTGACATGACATTTTTATCTAAGTGCCCTCATAGGGTTAAAAAAAAAAAAAAGTTCATACTCCCAGTTGAAGACACTGTCAAGGTTTAATCTGAATCAGCAAAATATGCCATCAAGGTTCAGGTAATCTCTTGGACCAGATTACCCTGATCCAGGTACAAACTATTCAGGAATAACAGTATTCTAAATGAGACTACAGATGACATTACTAGCTATGGTACTTACAAGTAGAACAGCAAGAAATTCTTTCTATTTTAATTTCTTTACAGAAATTAAATGCCACCACCACCATTTTTTCCCATCCAAAGCCTTATAAAACAGAAATTCTAATTGGTCCTGATAACTCTTCTATTGCAGTTGATCACTGCATATGTCCATTTGACAAGTTTACGAGAATCAAATGCAGAACACAAGACGGTTTCATTTTGGTAGGTTAATAATAAAACACTGTATGAGGAAGGGAGAAACCAGGGGAGGGAATACAGTCATGTGGGGCTGTTTCTGGTGAATGGCTGGTGAGAGAATCCCAAAGTGTGTGGCATCTGAGGGTTGGTGACTGTAGGACTGGACAAGCTTAGTGACATGTTGGTTGAAAGAAATATGCTAGTCGAAGATGATTCCAAGGTTTTTAACAGTGGGTGTGATGTTTGAGTGAAGGGAAGCAATAAACTGATGAACAGAAGTGGAGAAGGTGTCTGGTCCGATTATGAGAATTTCTGTTTTACTTGGGTTTAGGTGAAGGAAATTGTGGGACATCCAGTCTTTAATGGCAGCTAAACAGTCATGGAGGGAGGTTAGTTGTTTAAGGTTGTTGATTTTTGCGGAGAAGCAGATTTGGATGTCGTCGGCATAACAGTAATAAGATATGTCATGGAATTGGCTGAGCAGATGACCAAGGGGAAGCATGTACAGGGAGAACAGGACAGGGCCGAGTACTGAGCCTTGAGGCACTCCACACAGGAGGGGAGCAGAGGAGGATACATGGTTGTTGATGCGAATGTTGAAGTGTCTGTTAAGTATGAATGGAACCAGTCCAGCGCTGTACCAGAGATACTGACCCAGTTATGAAGTCTGTCTAAGAGGATGGCATGATCAATGGTGTCAAAGTAACATCCACATGAATGCCAGGACCCAAAGTCTCCATGTAGAACTTTGACAAGAGCATTAAACTAAGCATCTATAGTACATCCTGCTGCTATCTCTTCTCCGGACACACATGCACCTGGCCGTCCATGTGAAATGAAAATGTGAGTCATCCAATCAGGCCACCTTTTTCACTGGCTCTGGATCTGCTCTGATGCTTGTGTGGTGATTTTATGCAGCAAACTGAGATGCACTGTGTGTTCTAACACCTTTCTATCAGAGCAGCATTGGCGTTTCCAACAGTTTGTGCTACAGCGGACCTTCTTAAGGATCACTCTCTACAAGCATCAGTGAGCCTTTGGCACCTAAGACCTCATTGCCAGTTCCCTGGTTGTTCTTCCTTGGATCACTCTTGGTAAGTACTCAGAATTGCATGCTGGGAACACCCCACATGATGTGTGGATTCTCTGACCCAGCTGTGTAGTCATACCAAAGTCACTCAGATTCCAAGGCATCAACTTCAAGAACTGACTGTTCACTTACTGCCAGATCTATCCCATCTCTTCGTAGGTGCCATTATATTTAGATAATCAATGTTATTTAACCTGTTAGTGGTTTTAATGCTGGGGCTGATTGGTACATGTGGATGTGCTGCTTTTTTAGTCAAATCACACTTTTCTTTTTTGGTTTAGTTTGAAGTTGAGTTCTAAAGAAAAGTTAAGTAAACATTTCTAACACTGGCAGTTGCTTTGGATCTTTTAATGGGGTTTAATGAGCCTTTTATGCAGAGTGTAATAACAGCTAGAAAGGAAAAAATCAATAAAAATTGCCTTTGAATGCAACCCAGAATTTCACACAGTCTGTGTGGCCAAAACATTTTGGATTCAAAGTAACACACAGGTAGCAGCAAACCTTAAAATGCCAGGAAAACCAGGGAAACATGGGAAGGTAACTAAAACAAAGTCACCAACATATATTATGTAAAAAAAAATGATGTAATGAGATGAGGGTCATAAATTTGGCAATTTTGTGTAATAAAGAAGCCAAATATTGGATCTTGACATTGTTCCCTTAGATAGGTTGATGGGGGAGGCGGTGGAGACGGAGGGTGAGTGAGTAGGTGAGTCACTTTGAAACAAGTCGAATTAAAGTTTGAGGACAAACAAATTTAACATTTAAAAAAGAACATCTCACCTTACCATGGCGACCACATACACCTTCTCGGTTTACTGTGTCTCACCACGTCAGCCTGTTTACCGTTTGATTGAACATTTCCAGTAAGTCTCAGGCTGCTTCAGGCTCCTGCAGCTTTTTATGTGAACAGAACAGAAGGTGTCGTTTTCTGCCTCGGGTGGAGGACTTAACCTCCACTCTTTAAATAAATAAAAAAAAAACATTTTGAGAGCGAAGAGAAAATATTCTGCAAGGTTGTGTAATAAAAAAAAAAAGGGAAAACGTTTTGTCCCTGGCAGATACGCACAAAAAATAAAATCCGTTTTACGACGGAGGATGGAACACGAAGTACAACGACTGGAATTGAAGCTCAAAAGGTGAAAAAAAAAAAAAAACTACTTAGGTCTTTAAGGTATAAAACTTCACTATAACTTGTTTGTTCTTCTAAAAATAGCGAGGACAAAGCCAATTCCCAGAGAGAGAAAAAGAATTCTGATTTAAAAAGCAGATGATTAAAAAAAAAAGAGACGGATAAAAAATGTGGAGGACAGATGGACAGCAGTGTTACTCTCTCCTCCTCCAGCTTCACACTGCTTCTTAATAACTCCTTAATACATAATAAAAAGATATAAATAAAATGAAGACGCTGGACTTGAAAGAGGAGTTTTAAAGCTAAATCTGTAAAAATCCACAATTTACTTTGGAGTTTTTAAGGAACTCTCTGTTGTAGTTCAAAATATAGTTCCTCACCTAAAAAACAAGAGACATGTCTGTTTTCTTAGTACATTACAGCGATCTAGTGAAATCAAAATCAGTTTGATATGTGATGGACACCATTTGTATTCTAAAACTTCCATTATCAGAAGAAACATCCCTGAATTATGGAAAAAGTGTACGAAGTCTCTTGGGACAACAGAAACTGATATTCTGCTGGCAGAAGGCTCACACTTTCCCCATTAGCCGCTATTAAAGCTAAAAATAGCTGCCGTCTGAGAATCTTTGGATGGCAAACACTCTATTAAGTCCCTTTCAGACATGCACTACTTTCCATTAATCAGCTTCATGTTTGAATGACCACCCCGGTTGATTTTCCATAAAAGCCGCGACGGCCTAGTAACCTTTCCGTATCATTTCCAACATGGCACAAGTCGAAACTGCGCCCAGTCACATTAACAAAAAGGCATGCAAGAGAAACAGTACTTTGAGTTCTGTGAAGTTGCTTAGGGAAAGCTTTTTCTACATTTTAGCACCAATACTGGTCCAAGAACATCACAGTGAGCAAAAGACACAGTTTGCTGGCAAAATCACAAAACAAATCTATTACTTTGCTCTACAATTTCAAATCTATCAGAAACTGAAATGTCATGAAAATAAAACAGATGGAAACAGAAACTAACAGTTCAAATTAATGAGAGGAATTGGGGTTTTAACAAAATGTCAACAGTAGCTAAACTTTAGTTTGTTGCTTCAAGCTGTTGAAGTCTTTCCTCTTAGTTAATTTAATATCTGCGGCTTCGGACTGCAACACGATCCATGTGAGCGTTGTGCATTTACACAAGTGGAACAACAGTTTGATGAGATTACTATCAGTTAGGATTTTGTCTTTTGTTTATTGTTGCATTGTTGTGTATTTTACATCAGTTGATGTTCTGTCCCATCTCACGCAAATGACACATATTTCTTCCTTTTTCATAATTCAGGGATGTTTCTTCTCACAATGAAGTGATGTCAATCAAATATCACCTTTATGTACACACATATTGTGTGGCTCTCTCCATCACTGTGGTTGGTTTGTCTAAATGAGGCTGTGGAGAACATTAACATAAAGGTTAGCTCTGTGTAAATAATAGAATGCTGTCAACTTTAACAGGTTGATGAAGCAGCAGTGTTACATACCCCATGTCTGAAAAGGACTTTACTGTCTCTTTAAACTTTTGAACAAAGTAGAGTTTGTCCTAAGACTCAGTGACCCTGAGCCTTTGTTGCTCTGATATAACAGCAGATAACAGTGATTCAGGAACAGGAAAAGACTGTTTTGGGTACTTTGTTAAGGCTAGATGACCTCATGGTTATAATCATGACCACATGAAACAGAAAAAAAAGCAGATATATTGTTTTTGTTGACCCATCCATCCACCCAGACCTCCTCACTGCACCCACTAATTGTTCACCTCTAACTTCAAGCGAATTAGGTCAGAAAATAGCCACTAAACATTTTTAAAAGGACTTTTCTAACATAAAGATCTGGTATTGCTGGTGCACTGAGATACTGTGTGAGGAGGTGAAAACCTACTGCATCTAAAGTCACGCTGATGGGTTTTAAGACTAGTTGAGGCACTTTGAACTGCGGGTTTGTAACTTCCTCTTCCCCCTCCGAGCGCCGGCGGCTGCTTCCTTCAGGTCTGTCAGAAAACATCATTATGAAGCCAAACTGAAACCACATGTCACTCCTCGCTGCTCACCTCTGTCACACTCGACAGTCACAACCACACCGTGCTCTTAGAGTGATGGGTTTTGATCATCTGTGTGAAATTTAAAAAAGGGGAAACTGGGTGGAAATCGGCAAAATCAAACAGTCCTTCACTCTCAGGGTTTGATCCTTTTAACTTCTCACCAGCAAGGAGAGTCAATCAGCTTATCAGCAACAGTTGTACCAAGAGGTGAAGGCGACTTTACATTTGCCTGACTGAAAACCCTCACAAAACCACTTACATGTACCTTACAGTCTAAATTGCATTCTTTTTCTTTCCCGTTCAGTGCCTACTACAGCTGCCTTTACAAAGTGTGTACTCTTGCATGCAGTATGTGTACAGCATTCATTTGTCATAATATTGTGCTGTCAGCTGCTCCAGCTATGACACATCCTCCACTGTAAAGAGAAATGTAGGTCTGAACGATCAGAAAAAACATGCTGGTTTGCATACTGCAGAATGAGACTGGACACAGTAGGACATCCTGGTATTTTTACCAAACTGTATTTGATGCACCATGTATTGGCACATTCTAGATCTTTCTCTGGTATCCTATAGTATGTATAGTATTTGAACGCACCCTTATTCCACTCACAGAACCTCACACAGATCAGACTAGCAAGCATGGATTAATGTGGGCCATATGGGCAAACAACAAAACTACACAAAACAACACACTTAAAGGTTTAGTGGTATAGTATAAAACAAAACTCTGAATGGGTTAAATTTCTCATTTAAATCAGCAGGACACATGGTGTTTAATGGTTTCACATAATGTTAATTTAAAGTGTTTAAAGTGATCGATATTATATTTTTGGCATTCAGCAAAATCTAACCAACTAAATGGTTCCAAAATAAAATGTCTGTTATTTAAAAAATAAAACAAAAATTTATGTTCATGTGGTGACATTTTGCTTCTCCCAGTTTTTTTTATAGCATCTATTGACCTTCACGGGGAAATAAATTTGATGGATGTCTGTAGAAGTAACTACCTATAAGACAAGGAGAAGCAATTTTGTTTCCCCAAACAGAATTGGAATTAGTCCAAAATCTCTTACTGAAACTTTTCTCTCACTGCAGCCTTCCTTATTAGTTAAAAACAGTTACAAAACTCTCAACTAGCAACTTCTCAATTTGAGCTGGAGCTGAAAGACCCCCTCAGCAGTAGTTAAGTCTGTACTGGATACAATTAAACCTGTCTGTTGTCGGATTAATGTGCTCTTTGGAAGCTCTGCAGCCAAATGAGAATCTCCCTCAAGTTGCTGCTCGTCTCATTTTCATGTTGGAGCTGCAGCTTGTTTTACTTCTACATAATGTCAGTGACTTGGAGGGTTAGGGTTAGGTGGATTCTGTGGATGTGAAAAATAGCTTGAGCCCAAACACACACAAAAAATAGCTCAGATCAGTCAATCATTTCAAACCTTTTATTCAAATTGCCTGGAATCGCTCCGATTCTGAAGCTTTGTGCAACTTTGTGAAAACCTTTCAAGTCTCACTTACACAAGTTCTGAGAAGGATTGAAGTTAAATAACCAGAAGATAAACTAAAGCTGAAGCTACAGCCACCACCCTCCTCTCCACCAACATTACAGAGACAGTGATATGTCAACATTCAAAGAAAAATATCAGAAAAAAAACCCTCAACTTCTCCAAGACACAAAAAAATCAAAGAACTATCTGACGCCCCAACCTGCTGATTACTGATCTGCTGGATTGTAAAGGTTTCTCTGCCATGCTTTGTTCTTTATTGTCTCAGCTTTAGAACTGAATGGATGTGACACAAAAGAGGCGCAGTTTTATCTTATAAGAAGTGAACACAGGTCGTAAAAATCAAGACGAGCAGTGACAGAAACATACTGACCGCACAAGACAAAAGTTTCGATGGTCGACTACATTCTGAATTGTACAGATGCACATTAGAAGAGACAGAAAACAAGGTTTCCGGGGTAAGCTTTTCCTCCACGATTATTAAGATCTGAAGAAACCATCTGAAAGTCTTTTTGGTCAGCAGTCAGTTAATGGGTCTATAAGTCAGAGTTATGATATTCAGTGCTGTAAACAAGCCAGTCCTCTCAGTGAGTCTGTCATCCGTCTCTTAGTGTCCTTGTTAATTACATATCATATCATGTTGACTATATTTTGGTAAATACTCCTCTTGTAGTTTGTTTAGTAGAAATCAATATATCCGTACTGTAAGTCTGAATCTACAGTCAGGAGATGATTGGCTAAAATCAGCATAAAGACTGATGACAAAATGCACAATCCAACACCTCAACAGCTCAATTATTTGCATATTTAATCCGTACACAAAGAAAAAACACTAGCGGTCAATCAATATGTTTTTTTTGGGGTCAATACAGATTATTAGTAATCAAACAGACCGATAACGATATAAATTTGCAGCAAATTTGAAAATCTTGGTGTTATAATTTAGTATAACACAAATTCCAAATCAAAACTTTTTTGAAACATTTTTTTTTTTCACTTATACATCATCAAGAGAGAATTTTTAAACTTTTATCCCTTAGTGTGGGTAGACTATTACTAATCACATGTGAATAATCAGATAATAATGTGGTTGGTAGAGACCACAGATACTACAGATGGAAAGAGGAGTCTGAATCACGGCCAAATGAGCGCATTTCTAAATGTATTTTTGTTGCATCTTATCAGGAAAAATAACGATACTGATAATAGGAATATTGGATCCAATAATCACCCAGACAGATAATCAGGCAAAAACAGGTTAGGATTATTTGACTATCAAAGTAGCTGGCGGTTACTTTTCTGTCAGTAAAAATCATTAGCTTTCATTGATTTCCCTTAATTCCCCAAACTGATGCTAATCACTTAACAAATCAACGTTAACAGAACAAGTTGAAAGTCAGTTTGTTCAGTCTCGTTTGGGAAAACTCAAACTAAAGGTCCACTTACTCATGTTTTCAGCGCTTTGATCTCACCACTTCCTGTTGCTTGATCTTATTTGTTTTACTTATTGTCTGAAGCGTGTAAGGCTCCTTGAACAATATGAAGAACTTGCAATTATCTGGAAGTGCTGATCATAGCAGCTCTGTAAAAACCCTCTAAGTAGACCTCGAGTTAAGTTTTTGTCTGCCATGCAAGACATTGATGAACTTGCAATGAGCCAATTGAGGTCAACGATGAAGCTTTGATCTGTTGTAATTAAAAATCAGCGTTGACATGTTCTGCAGTCAGTCGGTCAGTTATCCCGTCAATCAGTGCGACAGTGTCGGACACAGGCGGCCATTGTTGCACACTGATTTCCATCATGTCCTCGTCTGACGGCGAGCTGAACGGCTCTCTTCACAGGACGGCCTGTGTGTGTGTGTGTGTGTGTGTGTGTGTGTGTGTGTTGCGTCCTCAGCTCGCTGTGTACCAGATCAGTGACAGATAGAGCGGCGCTGCAGGAGAAAAAAGAGAGGGGGAAGAAAAGGAGGGATGGAGGGATCAGATGGGAGGAGGACAAAGACTTCATTCTTTGCCGGTGGTGAGGAGTTTCAGGGCTTTCTGGAGGTTCTGGATGGCCGTGCCCACGTCTTCGTACTGCAGGGCGCTGCCGGCGTACTTGCAGTACTTCTGGGCCTTGGTGAAGTCTTCTGGAGAGAGATGAACACCGCCTGGAGGGGGGGGAAGGAGGGCAGGAGGGTGACGGGAGGATAAAGGATTGAGAAAGGGGCAGATTGGAAGATAACAAAAGAGGGAAAGAAGTCAGTGGGATCAGAGTCAGATAGCAGTTAATGTACAACAACTGTAACCAATTAGAGGAACACCGAGGAGCAATGAATCTTAATTACTGAGACACTGAGGCTGTGGACAGCAACACAAAGAAGCAGATTTATGAAAAAAAAAACATGACACATTCCATCATTCAGCAGACAAATCTCAGCAAGTTCGACTGTTGAGGCAGTTAAGGGAGATGCTTTAACAAAAACCTCAAATCACGTCTCCTGAGATTTGAAATACTGATCTCTGATGCAGGAATCCTTTGCTCTGCAATCGAAGACGAACTAAACCAAAGCAACGATTTTCATTTGGGATTCATTTCTTCATTATTTGTGCAAATCAAATGTGAAAACTCAAATATATTCACTTTACTGTGATATAAAACACAAGGATTTCTTCAAGTTTGAGAAGCCGGAGCCCACAACAATAACAAGTAATCTCTTTGGGGTTTTTGAAGATGTTCTTTCCAGCTCAGCACACACAGAGCCAAAGCTGTACACTTAACATCTTCACAATATTACCAAACAGTCGGCAGGTTTTTAATCTAAATAAAATGACTATTTTAACTGAATGTTGTGGGAGAACACAGTCGAATATGTAACCATTTAAACCACATGTTTTATATGTTCAATGTGCATTTAGACATGAATGTTATGATGGTAGACACTCAGAAAATGAAAAAACACAATATAAAAGGAGGGTCCATGTGTTTAAACAAGTGAAATGTCAGAGAAAGGCTTGTAACGGATGAACTTGTTTTGTTTTCTAAGCTCTGCGAATGTCACACGATCCTCCTGGAAAGAACTTTAAGTGGTCATAATTCATAAATCTTTATGAAACAGGACATACAGAAACATAGACATGTAGGATAGTTTATGGGAAAGCAACCACACAGAGTCAGATACAATAGCTTGCTTCACACAGACTGATAAGGGAGATTCTGTGATACATGAGCTGCAGATTAGGAACTGTACTGATGAAAACATGGGACTTCTACGCCTATGTTGATCTCTACCCCCAACTTGGTTTTTTATACCCTCAGTGTTACAAGGTTACAAGGTTACAATTTCATTTAGCAGACGCTTTTATCCAAAGCGACGTACATAGGTAGGTAGGCGGGGCAGCATTAAGGATCTTGCCTAAGGGTCCTCACTGGATACCTGCACCCTGATCGGGATTTGAACCACCGATCTCCCATACCAAGGTCTGTGGTGTTAGTCAGTGAGCTATCCAGCTGCTTACAGTGTTGTTCAATTAACCTACATGTGGACTGAAGATACCCCAGCTTGTCTCACTTTCTTCTCAGATGTGTTAAAATAGTTTAGTGGGTGTGGTATTCACAAAATACGATACGACTATTTCAGTCCTACTACTAAATAAACAGCAGGGGGAGCTGATTTCAATTTGGTGCCATTAAACCACAACAGAAGAAGAGGACACAACAAGATGGCGTCGTTAAAAGAGCCAAAAACAAAGACGGTTGGAATTTATGATCTGATGTCAGAGTGAAGACAAAATCACTTCATGTTCAATATTATTTATTCTCCAGGTCTGTTTCCGTCACACATTTTGCTTTTATCAATCTTTAACAGCTCAGCCGACTGTCAAAACATACCTGGGGATCTTTTTTTAGGAGCACCACTCTGTTTCTTCAATTCAAATTGAAAATGTGCTTTCACAATTAATTGTCAACTATTCTGGCAATTTTTGAAGAAAAAAGTCAAAATTCACTGATTCCAGCTTCTTAACTATGAATATTTGGTGGTTTCTTTCATCCTCTATGATGGGTAACTGAATATTTTTGGATTGTGGAAACACAGATAGACATTTTTCAGCATTTTCTGCCATTTGATAGAGCAGAAAAAACAAGAAAGTAATCAATAAAATAATCACTAAATTAATCGATGATGAAAATAATTGTTAGTTGCAGCCAGAAATGTGCCCGTTGAGCGACAAAAGAAAAATACCAGCAAATTAAGACCTCAAAAGTGACCACTGTTAATTGTATTTAACCCTCCTCATCTGTCATGGTCTCCTTTCTACTTTCACTTTACTTATTTATTTAGTTTTAAATGACTTTTCCATCTACTCATGAACTTTTATTTCCTGTGTGCTTTGGTGTCAGGTTATTTTACTTTTCACATATGAACTGTTGATGTGTTCTGACCTGCACAAGAGGTGCTACACATACGAATGAAGTGTGTTTGATTGAAACGCTGATTAGAATTAATCCGATGACATGATGAGTCCAAAGTTCAGCAAAGTCTGGACCCAGTAGAATTAAACTTCTCTCGCTTGTAAGACAGACACTTTATTTATGGGTTAAAGTTCCGTTAACACACTTGAAGGCCCACCGTGAGCTGCGTCATGGAAAGTCAGTCTGTCAGCACCGAGGGGATTGTGGGTAATTTATGGTAGAGAAGTACCTTCTGCAGAGCTCAGAAGTTGCCGTGATCTGAGCTGTTTAAAGAAGGACTCGTCTGTAGACAGCCTGGTGATGGGAAAAGACACTGCATGGCTTCATACAGTGAGCGTGGAAGGTGAACTTTCCCTTTGATCATCTCTTATTACCGCAGTATTTAATAAAGAGATATCAGAGCTGTCCTGTAACATCTCAGCGTTCCTCTGAGACAAACCACTCCCTGTGAGCTCATCATGGCTCTCCCACTCTCTCTCTATGAACCGATAGTCCACAAACCTTCGCTTTAAATCTCAACTATTACATAATAATGTTTTTCAAAAGTAATGATTTAATACTGACAGACTCCTCCTCTCCTTATTACTGCTTCTTAAACATTAGAGAGTGAGTCTGATTCGACATTTATTAAGTGCTTTCTGACATGAACCATGTAGTTTAGAAATAAGACACTATAGTTACATTCACATTAGAGCCCATCAGAACCAAAACCTGACATTTTTTTTTGCCATAAATGTCTAAAAAATTATGGTTTCCAAGCAGCAAGACCAGTGACAACCTGACTATGCAGCTGTGACAAAAAAGTTTGAGTCCCTCTCTGGTGATTGATTTAACCCCTAAAATCTTATCTCTGTGTATCGAAGTTACATGTTTAGAAGTACTTTTTTTCCCATGAGGATAATCCCTTCCTCCCTTAAAAAAGCGCACCTCCACACTGTCGCTTCCTCCAAAATATGCAGGTCTATGAAGTCTCTGCGTTTCTCTCCATTCACTCCACCACCACTCGCTGCAGCTCCAGCACACCAGCTCACCTACGACTCTGCTCAAAAACAGTAAAACTACTCTACACTACACCGTGGTTTGCTACGTATGAAACCCCAAAAGTTGGAATCCATGTTTTTGAGGTGGTTATCGATACACTTCAGATAAATATATCGATATCTAGAATATAAAAAAGACACCAGTCAGGTTTTGTCTTTTACACTGACAATATGCTCAGGTTTTTTTCTGTTTGAACAGACCCTACTCTCTGTTTTGCTACAGCTCAGCTAGCATTAGCATCACCATAGCTACCTACTGTCTCCATATAAAGATAATAATAATAACAATCTAACTTTTATTGATCCCCTTGGGGAAATTTCTTTTCTGCATTTGACCCATCCTATTCAAAGTTAACCTTAACTATACATAATAGGAGCAGTGGGCTGCCGCGGTGCAGCGCCCGGGGAGCAGTCAGGGGTTAAGGGCCTGTTTTTGTCCAAGTGCAGTTGTGCGTTTCACTTTTCAATGAAACTTCCTCATTTTGTCAGTGTTGCATTAGTATGCTTAATTTTTGCTCATAATGCAAATGGTATTCTATTTTTTTTAAGGCTAAATATTTATACTGTGCAATAATTCTTTTGCCTCATTTTGCTGCTGTTATGCTCAGTTTTGTGAGTCGATAAATTTGATCTTATCTGTCCTCATTTTGGCACCACAACACCAAGAGATAGCATGGGGGATGAACACAACAACAGTCTCCAAGAAGATGACTTCATCCACTTATTCCAGTCTTAAAACACAAAATATTTGAGAGGATATGACCTTAATCTACCCCTTTTTGTTTGTGTCTGTGTGTAAAATCTCACTTTTGTTTGGTCAGTGTGTGTTGATGTCATGTCCACATTATGATGTATTGGACACAGGTGGAGAAAACGTGATTTATGCAGCCAAAGTACACATGGAACACTACAGTGCTAAAATAAAAACAACAGGACAAGCCAGACCGGGCACTGAAACTAATTCAATATGTACTCTCTTCTGTTTTGTTTTGCTTCCCGCTGTTTTACATGACTGTACACTGTATTACATCATTTTGTTTTTGTGATTAATTATTGATTTGCTCCTTGTAGGTAGGCTTTTCTTTCCCAGTATCGTCCCCAAGCGACGAAACTCAAATAAAAGATTCCTGAAAGTAAATTCGACTTGAAAAATAAGCCGTATTTTTTCACTCCTTTGGTTTCTGCAGCTTATTACACACTCAGCCCTCCACCCATCAGAGTCTCTTGAGGATTACAGTTCAGCCCGAAGGAAACACAATATCTTACAGTGGGTGTAACACCATAGCATACATACACCCTTACTTCACATACAGGACTCTGGTGTATGCTATAGGAAAGACCAGAAACCCCCTTGTAAAGCCTCTCAAAGATATATGATTAAAAAATTGTGTTGACTGTTTTAATCCACTGTCTAAGAACACTGCTTGTCTTCTATTTTATGTTTTATCCCCCTGTCATCCCTCTACTGTTTCCTCTATAAGAACTTTGATTTTATACCGTCTCACATCTCCAGGGCCGAAAGTATATTTACACACAGCTTTAAAAGTGTCCACTCTTCTAGTTTCAGGACTTCCTTGGAACTTGGCTGCAGGAATTTGCTCCCATTTAGCCGTTAGTGACCCTGTATTAAAACAGCACTGGTGGGGACATGATGAAATACAATCAAGGTTAGCACTGTCACCTCACGGCAAGAAAGTTCTGGGTTTGAACTGGATTTTCTGTGTGGAGTTTTCATGTTCTGCCTGTGTCTGCACGTTTTTATTTTTTTCTGGCTTCCTCCTGCAGTCCCAAAGACATGAATGGTGGGTTAACTGGTGATTCTAGTTAGAGTGCGAGTCCACATGGCTGTCTGTCTCTGTGATGGACTAGCGACCTGTCCAGGTTGGTCTTGCCCATTGTCAGCTGGGAAGGGTTCAAGCCAGCTGAGCCCCTCTTAAGGATAAAGGAGGTGTAGCTAATGGCTCATTCTATTATTCGCGGTTCAACGTAACCCACCAGAAATTTCACTGAACACTTCAGCACCACTTATGGTGTTGCATTGTGGTCCAGCAAAAGGTGGTTCAACCTTTTAGCCACAGATCTTTGCACTGGGACGTTCCCCCACAGACGGGCCTCATTTAAGTGTGTAGGGTGGCTGCATTTTTCCATGAACAGCTGACATCAGTCAGCAACATCTGTGAGGTCCAACACAGTCAGTGTTCCAGCTGGAGCTTCAGTGATGGAGTTGAGGTTAAGTTCTTTAACACCAAGCTGTAAAAACACGCTGGCTTTGTGCCTAGGAACACTATCAAACCAACTGTTGTCCCACGTTCTGCTTTTGTTTCAACTGTCTTCAACCTGCCTCAGAGTTAAGTTCCAGAAGCTTAATTTTGGCCATATTCAGGAGGTAGTGCAAAATCTATTTCCTGGTTCAGGACAGGGTAGGTGCTTGCAATTCATTGAACAGATGTCAATAAACACAACATAGCGGTAACCAGCGTGACAGCATGTCTGTCCCACTGTTTCCTTTTTAATGACGTTTGTCCTTGGTGTGTTGCCTTTCCAGTGACAATCCTTCCATGTTTGTTGGTAAAGCAAAACAGAACCAGCCACCTTTACAAGCTCTCATAAAGCTCAGGTAATAGAAGCTTCAGGTTAAAGGTCATTAAGTGGAAAAGCAGCATCAGGGGCCTGGACCAGTCCATGTTGACAGGGGTGTCCACACACTTTTGGCCATATCTCTACACTTCTCTTCCCTATTACCTTTCCATTCCTTCTCTATTTGTTTTTCTTCTTTTTCTGTTCCATTTCCCTTTTATGCATCTATCACCTTCCCTCACATTCATCAAGTCTTCCTCATCCTGTATTACTATTTTGTCTCCATCTTCATTTACTCCTTTCAACATATTTTTCTCGTCCCTGTGTCATATTCTCTATCAATATATCCTTGATTGCTCCGTCCTGCCACATATTTTCCTCATTCTCGCCTCTCAATTTATTCACTTTCATCAAAGCTGCTGAAGTTATATAGAAAAGAAATCTTCACCTGGTAATAACAGTTCCTGGAGCTTTTGGCACAATTAATAAAAGTGATTTAACACTGCAAAGGCGATGAAATGTGTGAAATGTGGTGATATTTTGTCCCGTCTTGAACAGTCTCTCTGCAGTCGTTTCATATTTCAGATGATGAAAAATGAAACGTCTGGATGAGATTTATGTACAGTCTCTACTCCCTTGTTGAACACATTTTTCATTCTCCCTTTACTGATTTCACAACTTTGAAGCTAATGTTTCCTTCTTTATCTTTCCTCCTTTCCTCTGCATCTATACACTGGTACTTTCTGATCTCTCCTTTCCTACCGTGATTCTCTCTTTTACTGTCCTTCATTACTTTCTTTCCTCCTCTATCACTCTAGTTGTTCTGACTTTCAGTCCTCCCCTCCCCGGAGGACGTTCTTTAACTCGAACCATGCCTCAGCGGCCTTCCCATCCCTCAACGCTGCGCTCTGCAAACAGAACACGAAACACAGTCCGGGCCAGGATATGTTCTCCATATCAAACACCAAGTTCTTACAGCTGCATGTTTCTGATGGCACAAAAATCAAAGCACATTAATGCATTTTGAAAATGAATATCAGACAACTCCCCTTCACGGCTGACTGTTTTACAGTGGGGTCTGTACGTTTTACAGATGCTGAGTCTGAGTTAGGTCACAACAAAGACTTCTACTCCTAAATAACATGGAACACAGTGAGATTACATTTACCGATTCTCCATGTAAGGGTGTTTCCATAAACAGTGTCCATGCTACTCTGAATAATCCTGACTTTCATTGGTTATTCTGTCTACGTATAAATGAGTTCTATTGGAAACATTTCTGTAGATGCTTCAGACCAGTCCAACCAAAAGTATCCACACAGCATGACAGCAAGAGTTATAAACTTTACATTTATAAAGTTTTATATGTTTTAATAACTTCTGTGAAGCAACCATTTAAGATGATTTTTTTTAAACAATGTCATGTTAATTAGAAAGAAAGTGATATGTGTTGATAAATGTTAAATAATAATATACACTGAAAGCACAGCAAAGTTGTTAGTACTGTAATATACAAGCAAATATCTGATAACTGAAATAACCTCAGCACAACCTGAACTGTTTGTATATTTTCAGCCCTGTATTATGCTATGGCACAAAAAAAATACTTTATAGATGTGTTTGGTTTCTTCAATCTTGTATCCAAACTCCTTCACCAACAAACAAAAGTATCAAATAAATGGTTTTTCAGTCATTCATGACCAATGAGAGCCCAGAGGGCTAAGTAATTTGTCCACCTGAAAACAAACTATATACTCCAACAAGTCAACCATCACTTGACTGGGGTATGTGGCATAAATCATACAGTGAGACTTTCAGGTTCTGCTGGAATGAGCCAAGACCAGTACTTTTGTGACTCTGAACTACATCTGCGCAATTAATAAAATAATAATCATGATTTTGGCATACTGCAATTACATGATCAACAGTATTGTATCATATTGACATTTACAATGCATGCTCAGCTCATAGAAAGTCTACTGCATATCAAATCAAGCACTTTCCAAACTAGCAGCCTGCCACCAAGATGTATTGGTTTCACTTTATGGGAGCCGTCATGCTGCTTTGCACAAATTTGCTGGATGTTGCGACTGTAGTCCAGAGTAGAAGAGTGAAATACAACAGAGAGCAGAAGGGCAACTCGATACTCAAATGTCTGGATCAGAAAATTAAGAACTACTAGCTTAAAATGGATGATTTTGGGTAACCAGAGTTAAGCAAGAACAATTTATATGCCACAAAGCAAACACAAATAACTTGTTAAACTAGCTGAAAAACACAACAAACGGAAGCCAATGAATGCATAAAGGCCAAGAAAAATAACATTGCTATTACCTGCTGCTGTTGCTACTACCATTGAATCTTCGTCCTTGTCTAGACTCAACTCAGACATACATAACAGTGAGCCTATACAGTGTGTCACAATATTACACAACATGAAAGTGATTTCAGTTTTACTTCTAGAAGATGCACTGTGAATAAGGACCACTCTTACTGTTATGCAAAGATTTGGACATTAGCAAGAATGTAGCACAATATAGATGTACTACCACCTATTCTCAACACACCACAATAGTTTGTGTTCAGTGTAGCTCTTGGATGTCTTACAAATAGCTGGTTCAAGAAAAAGATCCATGAGTTTCAACACTTATCAGATGCCAAACACTGCACAGCTGTTTGTAATGACTAATGCAAGTCTTTAAAACATGTCGATGACATCAGACCTATATTATGCACACAAGCTAGTCTAAACTGAATGTCATTACCTGCCTGTAGTCACACAGACACACAACTCATTCTGCCATTAATGAACGCTCAAGTAATCACTCAATGATCGTGTTTTATGGACAAAGACACAATCAATTTAACAAACCGCAATACATGGTGAATGAGGCAGTTTTTAGTAGTTGAGTAGATTGCACTCAATGCTGCTCTTAATTAAAAACCCCACAGAGATCATCAGCCAAGCCTCCATCTATTGTAATTAGACGTTTGTGCACCATTGGCGGTTGTGAAATGGGCAGCCGTGCTGTCTAATAAAGAATGTAACTGATGAAAAGATCTATTAGAGAATTTCACTTTGAGAAGCAAGGAAGAAGAACGTCCCTCGCGCTCATGACGGTCATTAATTAAGACTTAAATGGAAAAATAAATTGTAAAATCAATCTCTGATGCAATCTGTGAGGTAATTGACAACACTTTCCATTCTTGGCCAGCCATGTCTGAATAAAGCAATACTGCACATTTACATAATGAAGAGGCATAACTGTGAAAATGCTGAAAATTTGAAACTAGAATCAGTTACATGCCTCCACCAACCAGTCAAGCTGCAGTTTGAATCCACATCTGTTTAGATTTATAAAATACATGTAGAGACTTTCACTTTGAAGTGTTTAAGTTAACGAGAGAAACAAAAAGCAGAGTCAGATTCCTTCAGTGTGTTCACATGTTTGGCCAATAAAGCTGATTCTAAAGGACAACAAAACTGCAGCCATGACAGCCGACAGCTGCTACAAATTCTAAAACTTGGATGGTTCACATACATTTTCAATCCGGCAGCACAGAAGATCTTCACAATTAGCACAGTCACAACATGGACACACATAATTAGTGTCACCAGTTTGAGTAGCTGATCAAATGCGAAATATGGTGACAATTTCCCCTTCTGATCCTGAGTTATGGCGTCGAATAATGGCTAGAAAAGTGTTTTTGCACAACATGATTTAAGCTTTCGGATTAAATGTCATCATTATATTATTCTATTCTATTCTAGATTTGTGTGAAATGTTGTTATAATTATCATCTTACGTTATGGCCAAACACGTATTTTGTAAAATCACCACATGGCATTTTTTGGTGGTTCCCAAACAGATTTTAGCCAGCACCAAAGAAAATAATTACCATTAGAAAAATGGTAGGAACTGTAAATAAACAAGTGGGGTTTCATTTAATCAAGCATAATAGACATTTTTGTTCATCAATGGGTCCAAAAATAACAGGGAAAGGCATAGACATTCTCTTAAATGGAGTAACGCATACTCACTGCCTTTACTGTATGTGGAACGATCTTACTGTTGTGCTTAGACATTATGGATTGAGCGATTTTAAGTCTGACAGATAATCTGATTTGATATTTTGCATTTTTCTGATTATTGATATTGATTTATTTTTTATTTTTTTAAGATTCTAGATAAAATAATTTCCTTTCTAAATGCCCTAGTCTCAAGCAATCTCCCGCCCACAGCACAATCTAACTGGTTATATGTCACAAGTAATAGCTAATCAATACTAAATGATATATGTTAAAAAGTTCTTTTTAATTTAACATATGTAAAACATACATATAGGCATTCCAATGAAGTTTTATACTGGAGTTTGTATTATTTTCATTTTTTACTGCATATGTATGGGATCCAAATTTTGGTCAACCCCACATGCCCATTATAGCCAGGGTAATAGCCTTTGAAGTGACCATTGACCACCAATTCTAACTAGTTCATCGTTGAGTGAAAATTGTGTAAAACTTTCAGAAATTCCATCCAGGCAAAGAGATATCACTTTTACCAGAAAGCAACGCTGACAACTTGAAAACATAATGCCTGCGTCCACCTCTAAAAAACAGAACATTGCATAAGGTTGAGATAGAAAGGCTGGTGCATCGATAAAAATGAAATGCAACAGGCCTAGCAACTAAATAATGACAAACTTGAAGCATGATGACTTCAACATCACTCAAGTTTCCAGTGAAGACATGAACGATCACATTGATGCACGAAACTAACAGAAATGTGATATTTCCATTATGTTTTCCATCATTTGAGCTTTGACTGGAGCTCATCTCGTCGTGTCCTTTTCTTCTTCTGCAGTGGTTTAATGGTACCGACTGGAGAATTACACCACCAACCAATTCATCTCAATCAACCAAGTCCTTACATTGGCCAAACAAAAGTGGATGGAAATGTGCATGAATTCTCATTTTCTTTAAAATGAAATTGCAATTGGATGGAAACCAAGCTATAGACAGACACAGTCGGGAATGTTACATATGTCTGGAACGATCTGATGAGAAATAATTGGTGTTGCATAAAATATCCATGAAGAGTTTTAAGTTGTCCTGAGCTGTGAGACTGTCATCAGCTGTCGTCATCACTCTAGGTAGAGAGATTAGAAGAAACTAAAATCAGAAAGCTGCAGTAATATTAACTGTGGCTACCAGCTGTGGCTTGCATCTTCTAGTGATTAGGTGCTTGTTTGCTGATTGAACGGTGAGGTCACTGGTGTACTTTCGGGAGTACTAACCACAGCAAGCTTGACTTTCCTTACCTACAACAGAGAGAATAAATCTAAAGATCCACACAGCCATTGCCTCTCTCACAGAGTTAATGTCTAGCACATGAAATAATAACGACATCAGGTTTAATGTTAACGTGGTGGGACCCCATAAAGGACCGCTGAAGGTCCCTGGAGTTCGCTTTGAGAAGCAGGGCAGGATGAAAGAACAGAGCAACAGATAATGTCTCTCTTGGCTTAGTAACACTCATAAAACATGGTCCTCTGCTCTTAAAAGCGTCCTGGAGAAGAACAGGAGAAAAAAAAGAAAAGAATGATTGAATAATGTTGCACCATAAGCCTTTAATCCCTTGGCTGATTTCTCTTCTCCTCCAAAAAGCTGGGAAAAGACTTGCAAATATGCTGACTGCATACTCCCATGGATGGGAAGAGTTTGAGAAGCAGGGGAGGGAAAATAGTGGAAAAAAAAACGAAGAGAGAAAGTCAGCAAAGAGATGGGAGATGGCCAGAAACCACAGTGCTCAACAAGGAGACAGATTTGGAGAAGGACGTTCAGAGAGATGGTAAAAATAAGAAATGATCTGAGTAGTCATTTTCTAAAGACCACAGCTTCATTTGAAATGAAAAGAATAAAGGAAACAAGATGACAGTCATTTTTCATCATAATGAGACATCAATTAGCATCCAGCAAGCTGCACAATAAACAGTAGGAGTATATTACAGCTTGGCCACCGATGCAACTGACCAAACTTTTTTATTAAGGATTTGGGGTTCATTGAGTAGATGGATGACTCCACGGATTAATCGCTCCATTCTTTACTTTTGCTATTATCCCTTCCTAATAACTGCATGTGTTTCTAAAGCCTGTGCAAAACAGAAAAAAATAGATTTCAGTAGCAAATAAACTTTTATCCAGCAGCATTTAAACACTGTTGCTTGAAGTAACTGTTACTGACACAGTTTGATGGCAACTAACATTGTTACATCCCCCGTTTAGTCAGATCTGTGTCTGACAAAATGTTGACAAGCATTGTTTATCAATTCTCTGAACGTCCGTACCTGATCATTTTTTATATTTAGGTCACTTTGGGACTGTAATTTCAGATATCAATTTAATATATCTTTGATTAGTTCACTACAAATGGTTTGTCCATAACCTCCAATGTTACCCAACAGAGTAGCCTAGTGGTTTGTGAAGCGAACTTGTAACCGGTGGGTCGCGGGTTCGAGTCCCCGGACTGGCAAGAGGTTGAGGTGGGAAAGTGAGAGCGACCGCTTGTCCCAGTCACCACCACTGTGGGCCCTTGAGCAAGGCCCTTAACCCCTGACTGCTCCCTGGACGCTTTACCGCAGCAGCCCACTGCTCCTAGTATGTATAGTTAAGGTTAACTATGAATAGGATGGGTCAAATGCAGAGAGGGAATTTCCCCAAGGGGATCAATAAAGGTTAGATTATTATAAACAACTAACCATCTTATGATGTGACAATGCCTTGCTAAAGGTTTGATCTGGTTAGGCGCAAAAGCAACTTTCTAAGATATTGCGAAAGATCTGGATTTGGATTAAAATAAGTACTTTGTTAAGGTTAGAGGACATTTGTCATTATGTTTCTAATAATAAAAATGAGTTTAAGGCAACGGTCATTGTTGAGTCCAAAGTTTTGTTGCCCCATCCATCCACGCCGACATCCTCCCTACACTGACTTTGTGCTCTAGAGGGTGCTCCCATTCAGACATACTTGCTTCAGGGCATTTGCTGAAAGGACTGGTGCTGTCTCACAAGACTGCTGGAGGTCACTCAACAATATAAAATGTAACTATGAGTTGTAATAAGTGGCTTGACTTTAATTTGAGGACCTTGTTGCTAATCCAGTGTTTCAATAAAGTAGACCTTTTTCAATCTGCATTCCTGAGGACTTGGACATGGTTAAACAGGCCTGCTGTTTAATGACTGGAATAACCTATGCATTTTATTATTTTTATTTTTCTGGACTCAGTGTCTGTGTATTTTATTATATAAATGTCTGTGCTGCATTACTTATGGAGACTTAATGTTGTTCCTTTGTGGGTAACACTTTGTTTCTTTCTGGCATTTTCCATTATAGGGGGACAACTTTTGTTTCGGGAATCTGTATAATTAATGTTTTTGTCTTTGTTCTAGTTCTTCTTTACAGCCTCTTGTCTTTTCCTAATATGTAGTCAGTAATATAACCATATTTTCAGCGTGTTTAGCTCCCTTTATAGGTGTGTATTTTCAAACATGGTGAAATTGTATTGCAATGAAAACTAACGCGAATAAAAACCTAAATGTACGTATTATTAGAGTACATGCTTGTCTTTTCAGTCACTTTGCTCATATTAAAAAAAAAAAAGAATCCAGCCAAATGCCATGTCAAAATATACCAATGAAAACTTAAAAACAAGGTAGCTCTATTTCTCCACAGCAATCTATCATTCTGAGCATGTAGAAATCCATGTGAGGGGATGAATAATCAGAAATATCTCAGTGACCACCCCCCTTTGTTCAAGACTTAAACATTAATAGCAGATTGAACCATTTTCTCTTATGTTGCTCTGCGCTACGTCACATGTGGACGACAAGAGGAGAGAACAAAAGAAGAGACCTGCTGAGAGGAGACTGCTGACTGAATGAATTAAAAAAAAGTTTTGCATCTTCTCTCATGAATAAAGCTGTACAGAGGTGACACCGCTAAATAGAAAACACATGCTTACTAGGTAATTTGCCTCTTCTTTTCAGGCTGATGTGTTTTAACTGGAGTGCTGTGAGCGACATTTCTCTTCAGTTCATTTATCAGCTTGGACTGAGGATTAGTCTATTCCTTACACAGGCTTTTTCATTTTAATTGTAAAAGCGATCAGACAAAACTGTAATTGCCAGAGTCAAGTGGTTTATCGGACATGCCTGAATTCACCCTGTGAAGAAAAAAAGTGATGAGTCGAGGACAGAAACTGCTTTTCTCTTTCTATGACTCTGCAGATAAGTTTGAATCAAATCTTGAAAAGAATTTGAATTATTCATTTCAACTATTTATCCAGTTAGGGGTTCTGCTGAGCGGGCACACTAATCTTTTTCAGAGGAATAAATGCAGTAGAGAAAGCTATTTCCTCATGTTTCTCAAATCCTACTGCATTTTGAATATTTGGCTCAAGAGGTGAATTGTCATTTATCATTTATCCAAGGCAGGCTGACCAAGCAACATGCTTAGTCTTTACCCTCATATAGTACAACATGCATTTACTGTAAAAGGACAGTATTTACATAGTGCACACGAATAGCACACTGCCTGCTCACCTGGAACAATTTGGCTTTAAGTTTCTATCTTAAGGACTCATTAATGAGGAACCAGGCATTAAAATGAGAACACTACGATTCACTGACGAGTCAGTGTTGACCCTTTTTAACTATTAAGTCGGTTCATGTCATTTATTGTACATGAAAAAGTACATTCCTTTATCAGCTTCAGGACTTACAATAGAATCATGTAGCTTTCTGTAGTTACATGTAACATTAATGTGTCATTAGCCTATAAAATCTGATATCATAATGTATTAAAAGCATATTAAAACATTGAGTGAGTGCTGCATCCGCTCTCTTTAAAGTTACCATAAATATGAGATCATGCAACATCTGTTCAGTTTTCAACTTAATTTGAAGTGCCTTTTGCTCATCATGTTGCGGACGGTTCATGTCAGGTTCTCTACTGAGGGCTCATCAATCTGCAGCTCATAAACTCTGGTGTATATATAGAGCAGAACATTATCCACTTAGGTGATTAATACTGTAATTACCTGCCAATCTACTGAAGCCATTTATATAATCTGTTTCGACTCCGCCTGCATCGTTACTCAAATAACATTCTGAACATAGAAAAGTGGAGGACAGTCATTTAGTGCCATGATTCTGCATTGAATAAACAGAAAAAGCAGTGGTCCGTTATCCTAAATCACAGGAGAAGTAGCCGTTCTGACATGTGGATGCATTAAGATGTTACAAACGAACACCTAAAGACACTGTTAATGTCTGAAGATGTCAGATTTTAATCAGTCAAAGATGATGCATGTATGTAAAAACAATAAGATCTTTATAGACAGACTATGTGTTTCTGGTCTTGTGTATTGCATTTGCTTCTCTCAACTATTTTCACATTTTCTCTCCTCAGATACTCCATCTTTTCCCTGTCAGCCAAAGCAAGTTTTGCAAAACTGGATATCTTGTTTGTACCTTTCTGTGGTACAAACTGTGCTTTCTTAATGACAGCTGACTAGAAGCATACAGTTGCACACTTTTACACATGGAAGCTGCCCAATGCAACCTTACAATTTGGGAGCAAGAGGCCCCTCCGCATTGGTAAAAATAAAAAAAGTATTTACTCATTTCCCACCTAGGATTTTAGTATCTTACTGGTTTGAGGATGAAACCAACTGTAAAGTCACAAACTGGTGTCTAATCCATAGACGGCAAAAATATTGCTCCAGCAGCAAAGCAGTAGAATGAAGGAAAACATTATTTTCCATATTGATGCACCATTGAATCCAAACTAATGGCACTTAAAAGAGAAGCTAAATATATAGTGAATAATGTCACTAGCCTTATATCTCCCAGTAACATGGTGTCTCTTTTTCATGCATTGACGTGGTTGTTGAAGATGGGAAATACTTAGCAAAGTGTGAATTATGGGAAAATTATGCTTCGTGTTCTGACTATAAGCCCTCTCCCTCTCGTTCTCACCCTCTTTGCGGCTAACCGCCAGCGGCTAATGATAGTCTAGACCGTGGTGCGGTCGTAATGATACGTTAGACGGCAGACAGTCGACTGGTGCAGGGTCCAATCAGACGGTGGCCATCAGCGTCACCACCATCTCCTGCAGTGTCACTTTTTCACCGCTTATTTTACATCTCTAACAGAGGAGAGGAGAGCGCAAGCTTGGTAATGGAAACCGTGCAATCATCCTTCCTTCCATCTTTTCCAACCTTTTTTCCCTCAGGCTCACAATGGAAGATCAGCTGCCTTCATCTCTTCTATGGGGAATATAAATATAGCAAAGTACTTTGTCGTGTCTTACTGGTAATAAAACACCTTGATTCATTACAAGTGTCTCAGTGTTGCTTTTTATAATTAGCATTGTGTAAAATATTCGTATAATAAGGCAGCTAAACCTATTTTCTATCTTCAGCCTAGCTCCTAACACTTTTGCTCTTTTATGCTGTTCAATTTCCATGTGCCAATTTGCAAATGTAAATTGTGTTAATTCAGCACACCACAGGTAACTTGTGTAATTAATTTCTCACCCACTCTGTGACTTGTTTGCATCTTTTTATTTCAACAATCTAGGTGTGTTTTAGTCCACGAGTTTCAGGTGCATTTTCAGTTTGCGCATAAAAATCCGAAGTGAAAATGCAAAAAGTTCATAAAAATTTCATGGTAGCCAAACAGTTTGCCCAAACTATGCTAACATGGTTTGTCTTGACAAAAAATGTATGTTTATGAAAATGTTTCGTGTGAATCATTAGCCAATGTTTGAGGTTACTGAAGCATCAAGTGGAAGATGTTGCGTATGCCAGAATAAATGCTACTTCTTCATCTTATTCTTTTATCATGCTGTACATTTGCGGATTATTTTTCACCAGCATTATTTGCTTTTGCACACATACACAAGACACAGACTCATGAAATATTCCAAAGACCATGAAGAAATCTTTGCATTCAGTCGTACACACAGCACATAAATTATGCTCATAGTGAAACACAGATGGAGAGACAGACAGAAAGACGAAGACAATGTGCAGAAAGTGTATTTCACCTTTAAATTGATCAAATATGATAGTTATATAACGCTAAACGAAGGCCAACAGGGAAAAATAAAGGCTTATAAACTGGATTTAAAGGCAGTCAAAGTTTGGACTCAGTCTCATGAGTTAGTTCCAACTCTGCATAGCTTCATATATTTTTGTTTTCACTATAGGAGCAGACAGGTCCCACGTGAGCGCAGACACAAGCAGCCGTATTTCTTAAATCAATTCAATACCAGGAATCCACTGCAGAGATCAGAGGACTGGTGTAGTATGTTACTGACTGAGCTGGATGTCTGACCAGTTTTTGAGGGGATTAAAAAGAAAAACAGCTAGAAGGAAAGACAAGAAAGAGACTCCTGGTACAGGAGAAGTGTCTGTAGTGCCCATGTTAATTCTCTGTATGTGATACACATTTAATACATATACGTATATACTGTGTGTGTGTTCTTACCCTGCTGCTGGGCGTTGAGCAGTGTGGGGTCAACAGTGGGCACTGATCGGGGCATAGGCACTGGTTTAGGAGCTTCTGCTGGTCAACAGAGACACTTGAGATTATGATAATGTTAAACACTAAAAGAAATACTAATTGATAAGTAGCAAAAAGTATATACGCTAGACCTCATTTGCCTAAAAATGGTAACTTAAATCATTTAGATAAGCATGAAATGGTAAATTCAACTAATAACTTGATTTATACAAACTGATGTCAGTAATGATAATTTTCAGATTAAGCTCAGTATTTACTGATTTTCAACACCGATATTAAATCGACAAAGAGCTGAAAAGAATTCTGAATTGAGGTAGATGGAAAAAATGTCAAATATGATTGTGATCCCCTTATAACCTTTAACCAAGTGGTCAAACCATGATCTTTCTCCAACTTCAACCATGTTGTTTTTGTGCCTAAACCAGTCCAAACCCCAATAACAAAGGTGTGAGCTCAGAAAACTCATATATAATTCCGATCCGTGCACTATTGTTTAATTGAAATGACTTGAGTTGTGCACTCAATCTATTCTTTTCCAGAACATCTTGCATCTCTGAAGCATGAAATACACTTGTGAATATAAAGAAATGCCGATAATTATTGAAAACTGTCATGAAATTAATATTTCATGATTTACTTCTTATTGTCAACACACAGCTAGTTTTGTTTGTTTGTTTCTGTCTCTGAATTCTGGGCAGCAGGAGAGGGGACACTAGGATTTTCCAGTAATTAAAAGCCACCAAGTATCTGTAAACATATCAATCATAAATGAGCTGCTTCACTTCTGAATTGCTTCCAGTGGACAAAAACCAAACTCAGCCCGGACAAACTATGTATTATATCACTGTGACAATAGGCACTCATTGTCCAACAAGTGCAAACAACAACAACAAAAACCTGTGAAATATAAAATCCATAAATTTGGTTCTGTATCGCTCACTGTTGGACTTTTGAGATCCCGTTTAGATCAGACTGTCAACAAAATGGTTCATGAACAGCAACTCTATTTTGTAATTTTCAAACTTGGGCATGAAGAGGGGAGCTCTTTATTTTGCTGTGAATGTGCATTTTTGTTTTTGTTCCAGTAATGGAAAATAAAAAGAAAACTGGACGTGGAACTCCAATACCCCTCAAAATAGGAAAACACAAAAAGGTTCAACTTCAGTATATCTTTCACACAGTAGATACGATTCAAAGTGCCGCAAACAACAAATCGTTCCAAAACGAGAAACACTTAAAAGACAGTGAATTTATTTTCCCAAGAAAACTAGACTGTCAGAGGAACTACAGAAACTTTAAATTCAACCACACATGTGAACCTACATCTCGTCTCTCTTTCCCACACACTGAAGCCAGCGGTATATCATGCAGCTCTCCTGTGATAAGTAACAGCCTTACACTATCAGCAACACTCACAGGGAGTGAACACACACCTCGTCTGTCAGCAGCACTTTGGGTGACTGGACAAGCACCAAGGTCAACCTCTGTCTCTTATTTTATTGAATCACTTCTTCCTTATAGCAGGGACATTTGATTAAATGCCAGCCAGACAATATCCGACAAATTGCGTGTGTGGGAAAGTGTGTTTGCACTTTCTGTGCCAGCTCTTTGTCCAGAAGCTTGTGTAATCTATAATCACCCCGGAGACTTGAGGTTTACTTGTGGATGTGTGTGTAAAGCACATACACACCGCATTATGCATTGTGCTGTGTCCCTAAACATGCAAACCAAAACAAAACCCCCTCACGCCCATGTACACAAACTCACGGAGACAACAGTACCTTTAAAATAGTGTTACATAACCTTTTGTCTTTACATAATTTGCAGCAATTAAGTCTTCCCACACAATCACTATACAATCTAATACAATCACTGCTGAACTAAACTCCACTTATGTAAAATCTGATACGGCCCTCGCTTTGGAGCACTTTCCTCATCTTTACTCTCTCTGGAGGATATCTGCAAACATTTGCACAAGTGCATCGTAAATACACGCACTCACATTTGCTGAAGTGTGTGTGTGAGGGAGTCTCTCAGGGAGGAGTGTTACTGAATGCAGAGCCAGTGAATTGCGAGGCCGTCACGTACTCAGTGTTATCAAGGGAAATTAGCAAGGAAGATGACTTACAAGACAGATGATAAGAGGGGCTGGAAGTAAAAAATGGCAGATTGTGTACTTACGTTGAGGCACTTAATAATCAGAGAACAATGGGAGGCAGGAAACACTGATCCAGTAAGAATGGCACCCTTACTATTCTGTTTATTTAGTTTCACTGATCTGGCCTTTTTTCCGTGGAAACCTCTCATAAATTCCAGTAAATGCATCACAGCTGGACTCCGACCTAGTTGGCTTACTTCACTGAAAAATGACTGAAGTCCATCTACTAAGACCACTTTGAATCTGAACCGCAGTTTTCACTCAGCACGTCTGCCTAATCTGAATATTGACAACTAGTGTGCATCAGTTGCTTTTGAAGCTGAGGCTGCAGATAAAAGTGTAAAGAACTCGCACATTTGGATCTAATAGAGACAGTGTAAGTACATCAGTGACTAAAATATTAACCTAAAATCCAGCCTAGGTTCAGAGTGGAGACGCCTGCTAACAGCTCTCTGTACTCAGCACAATGATACTGGATTGCAATATTTACTCTAGTAATCCATCTTAGTTTAATTTTCACATTTGCTATTAAATAAGACATTAAGAACAGCTGATGCTGATGGGAGTGACAGTAGTACCCAAAGTGTTCACTTGTTAAGACATGAAGTGACAAGGCGTCCTTCCTATAACACGGTTTCCCAGTCCAAGCCTTAACTGTGCTGGCTGAGGCTCTTTTCTTTTCTGTTTGAAAATATCGGAGTCCATAACAACTATTTAGTTATCTTTATACCACCTTCCTTGCGATGCACACATTCCATTACGGCACATATTTATCTGCATCCAAATCAACAACTCTGTAAAATGACAACAACTGTCTCTGCTGACTTTGACATTTGCAGGTGCTGACAGACCCTAAACATGCATCTATATTGAAAACAATTTCTCCCTCACCCCAATACTTTTAAAAGACACCACCAGTGCTGTGTTTATATCAGAGATATAGCTCTGATTTACATTTGCCTATCAATACCTATCTAGTCAGGAGGTGGCAGATCATTGTGTTAACTAGCCTAACTTCACTAACCCTCCAAAATCTGACTGGTACATATTTAGTTTTTCATCTTTGTTGGCATTCAAAGTTACAGCAGTCCTGTACATTTGAGGTATTTTTAGAAATACTTTTGCTACAACAACATATCATCTTTAGATATCAACTAGCTAACTACCTGCTATCTAAATCTAAATCACTTCACCTCCTTTTCATGGATGCCTGCACTCCACCAGGGAGAACAGCTACATTGGTTATTGATTGACTTGGTGATGATGATGCAAGATGGAAAGTAAAAGTAATTTCAATTCATCCTCTGGGGTACCTGACTGTGTATAAAATATTTAGTGTGCATGATTCCAATAGTTATTGAGATATTTTACTCTGAACCCAAAGATTCAACAATGCCAGATCCTACAGGAAAATGATGCCGACATATTTCACTTTAATCTGTTGATGAGTCGGGGCATCACCACAGTCATTCAGTCAGCCATTCACCATATAGGCACCATGAATTGAATCTATTAACCGTAAGGGCAAATTAGCCACCTGACCAACATCGCAAGTCATTCCTATGGGTGTTCATATGCGGTAGCATTGTGCAGACACAAACAACTGGTCTTGTCATACCTGTAGGTGGTGGCAGCTCAGCTGGAGTGTTGGCTGGTGCGTGGGCCCCTGGTGGGATGTGGATGTTGTTATAGTTTGTGGCTGGGGGACCCGATGGACCTGGTCCTGGACTGGGAGTAAAGCCAATCCCCGGGGAAGGACCTGGACCCAAACCCTCGTCCTGGCCCTCAAAGGACTGCGAAGGAGGATCTCCCCTGAAGGAACCGCCGTGGGAGATGCCAGCGCCTGAGAAACCTTGGGCTCCAAACTCATCTATCAGAGATAATGAGAGAGAGAAAAGGCAAGAACCGTGTTGAGACTAGATATGGACATTTTTCACTAACTGGGAATGTGATATAAAGTAAGAGCCAATTTTAAGGCAGTTCAAAACGTTAGACAGCTCATTAAATGTTCTGTGGAATACTCAGGAGGACTATTTCTTCAGTAGAGTCACTTCTAAATCTCAGATTTTTTTTTTAACAAATTAAAGAGGTCTGGTGCTGCGTTCCCTGGCAGCTGCAGAAACAACTGAGCCAATAAAAGCCTTGTAGATGGGATTAACCCTGACTGATTCCATGTCTTTACAGTTTTCCCTAATCATTCACTGCCTAGTAAAATATGCATCCCCCAGAAGTCGACAGGGAAGCAGTGGTCGTGTTTGCTCCAGTTAACTCGGTATTTCTGTATATCTACTTACAACAACCTAACCAGCTGTATTTAGTCCATCCAACCTTTTTCTGGCAGTCTTTCTGTCACTACCTTCATGTGTGTAGCTCAATAGCAAGCTAGCTATGCAGAATACATGATGCTGACATTCTCAGTCTTGCCTACAGAGCTTTGAATTGGTCAGTTGTTTCAGAAACCTTAAGTCTCTGAACTCTACACAATTATAAAATGTGGACTAAAACCAGACTATACTGGATTATGAATGGGTACATCGTCAACTTGTGAAGAGCCACAAACACAGCAACAGAAAACTGTCATTAGAAAGAACCAGTGCAGATCAGACTCTCAGACCAGCTACTACAACTTCAGCAGTACCACTCCAACTTAAAATGACATCTATGGAACGTATACCTCGATCACTGCTCACTGGCAGGAGCAAAATAATCTTTTTGAAAACATAAATAAATGAAATGACATGAGCCAACAATCAGCAAACAAGCAAACATTACCAACATTAAACAGTTAAAACATTGCATTGTTATAGCATTGTTAGCAGGTGGAAAATTTACCTGTACTGAAACAATAAAGTAAAACAAAAGACAGCAGGAACCATTGTGTTGCTCAAACACACACTGAACTAGAAGATTAAGTGATGTATGAAAAGAAAAAAAAACACATTAGTCTTTGCAGCTCACATCTCTCAGATAAACCATACCATAATGGCCCCATATAATTCATTGCCAGTTCCTTGTGTGTTCATCCAGAAGCGTACCCTTTACTTACACAGAGGTATTGCTGCTTAGAAATAAATGAGGTGGTAAAAATGAAGTTTCTCTGCTACAGAGGCATTCAAAGGTTAGTGGTGAATGGAGAAACTTAAATGCCCTGGCCGCACTTGGTTTCAATCACACCCCAAAAAATAGTTTCTTCACCAAAAGCACATCAGCTGACAGGACATTCAAAATGAGTTTGGGGTAAAATGATTAGAATTCATAAGAATATGATTAAACCGTACTGCCAGGAAGTGTGTAAATCTCATTCATAGATATTAAATCAGAAATTGGCTGTAGATGAGAAATGGGGCTTGAAGCAGACGCTTTCTCAGCATTTTAACCAACTGCAGGACTAAGGATGACCTGTTTTTTATTGTTATGCTTCTGCATTTGCAACAAGCGGTACTAGACAAAAGAAAGTCTTTGTAACGTGTTTGATTACATTGCCCTCAACCACCATTTACTACTATTCTATATGAAAACTTTTTTAATGTTCTTAGGGACAGGTACTTCTACAGCGTGAGACATTTGCTTTGCTGGAAAATATTTAAATTTGAACCTTACTTGTTTAAATAATCTCCATCTCTGCAGCCAAAACCAGACTGCCTACAAGTATACACCGATGAGGCATAACATTATGACCACCTTCTTATATTGTGTTGGTCCCCCTTATGTGGTCAAAAATGCTCTGAACCATTGGGCATGGACAAGAGGACCTCTCAGGGTGTCCTATGGGGTCTTTGGGTACTCTGGCTTGTGCAGTGGGGCCTCTGTCAATCAAACTTGTTCCACTGCATCCTGTTGATGCTTGATGAGAATGGGGTCTAGGACGTTTGGAGGTCAAATCAACATCTTGGGCCATTGTCATGTTCCTCAAGATGTTCCTGATTGTTTGATGTTTTTGCCATGTGGTGGAGTGCATTTTCCTGTGGGGGTAGGCCAGTGACATTTGGGATTTCCATTTGCATGAGGGAGTGTGCTTGTTCTGGGACAATGTTTATTTGCGTGTCTCAGTCTCATCAACATGGATGTTAAAATCCAAGGTTTTCCAGCAGAACACCACATAGTACCAATTCACTTCACCTGTCGGTGGTCAGAATGTTGTGGTTGGTTGGTGTATAACCAAGTACAAGTGTGAAGCCAAATTGGTTCCAAAACCAAACACGTTTGATATTGATGGATAAATTTAAATTGTGTGTAGCAGCGCCATAGAGTTATTTTTTTCAAGATTAAATATTACTTGGGGCACCCCGATAGCCTAATGGTTATGTCGCGTGACCCACATGCAGAGACGTAGCGGCTGACCCGGGTTCGAATCCGACCTCGGGCATTTACCGCATGCCCTTCCCCACTCTCTCCTGTTTCTGACTCTATCCACTGTCCTATCGAATAAAGGCAAAAAGCCAAAAATAAATCTTAAAAAAAAATAAAAGATTAAATATTACTTAATTTCTTACAAAGGGCAATTATATGTGTGTTAAATTTTGAAAAGGAAGTACAGCAAATAAACAAAGTGCAAGCAAACTAAGAAACACATTTATCAGTTTGACAACTAAACACAGTATAAGGCTGCACATTGCATTTACAGTAACACTGCAGGTTTGCACAGAACAGTAAATCTATAGGACATCAGGAATCATTCTTATATATTACACATCAGACTTCTTAAAAATCATTGAGGAGTGTCTGATGTCATTGTTTAGGGTCCCTTTTGTCCTGTAAAATTTGCAGTGTTTTTTTATTTGCTTGTGTTTTATGTATTTGCAGCAGGTTTCTTTATGCTGCATTTTACAATATGCCTGTACACCTACATATACTTATGAGGAGAGTAAAGTTTTGGTTGGAGACTGTAATTATTGAAAAATCAAAGTTAGAAGTACACCAACAGAGAAAAGAAAGTCAAAACCCCTACAAAACAGAGCAACAGCTCAAAACACATGACAGAGAGACACTTGTGAGAATTAAAAAATAAATAAAAAAGTGATGCACTGTGGTGTTTTCATCTCCTCAACTTGAGCCTCACGCTGGAGACTTTGCCTCTCTCAGCAACCACACCTAACATAAAGAAAACACTTCTTGACAGCCAAAGATGTTTTGATAGATTAAAAATGCTGGACTGGCCCCGATTTGCAGACACAGGCTGTATTTGACACCATGTTAAACCCCTGCCTCTGTCATTACTTCATTATAGGCAGGAAGGTAGACGGACATTAAGCGGAGATCTGACACTTTAGCTGGAATATTTTGTCTTTCATTAAGTTGTTAAACTTTGTTTATCCAGTCAAAGTTAAGTGAGTATTCACACTCTCTTTCGGCTTTCGCTGCTAAGTAGTCACATCTGCGCGCACCACACTATGAATACTTTCTTTGGTGCTGAAATGTTGTTTGTAAGACAATATGTGGACATTAGCAAGCTACATATTGAAGATTATATTACATTAAAACTAATGTACTTCATTGAAAATGTCTTGAATCTGTCTGGGTGAGACAAAGTGAGGAAGAAATAATAAAGACTCCATTTGTATGTGCTGTATATTACAGGGTGCAAAATATTTACTTACTAGGACTTTGTTTGTCCAGATTTGGAGCAGATTTAGACAAGAGCTGTAACGTATGTGTGTTCGTGGCCCAGGATAATACTTCCATGGTTTGGTACTCAAGAGCTTTGGGTTCTTGTATGCATGCAGGTCAGAGCTTTTTCTAGTTTACAGTGTGCAGTCATAACTGAGAATAAAAGTCAAACAATTATGGCCAGTTAGACATTTTTGACAGTTCTTTTTTATTTATTTTTTAGACTAAATCACTATGATGTTAATATTGTGACTCCAAATAAAGTAGTTATCAAAGGACGTTGCCCGGTCTTAGGCAATAAACTACAAGATTACATTTTGAATATTGGAAGCACATTCTTTGGTCAGACTAAACCAAGATAAAATTGTTCAGCTCAGGCATGAACCTGTTGAGGGCTACCACAGTGAATGCACAGTCCCGGCAGTGAAGCACGTGTGTGTGTGCTGATATGGAGCTGCTTGAGTGTAAAAGGTGTTGGGGAGATGACATTTATAGATGGCACTACAAAAGCTTTGACCCTTTGACCAAATATGTCACCTGACTTGAATCCAGCAAAACATGTTTCAGGTATTTTAAAAAGAAAGGCAGTTTACAATAGCTTTATTTTAAGTTTAATTCAGTTGAGGATTCAGCAGTTTTAAAGGTAAAACTTTAAGTTTCAATGTCAGTTAAATTTTAGTTGTTGGTGTTGGAGAGCCTTTTTCTTTGGTTAAGCAGATAAGAGATTTCCTAAAATAGTTATATAATATTTGTTTATATGAAATATTCTTTTATAGCACTTTGTACTGTAGCCTCAACTAACTTAGAATGGGCAGAGCATCATTTCTTAGCCAAGATACATTTTTATCTTCACCTTGAACATTAATAAAAAGGTCAAACATGAAAGATGGAACTTACAAAGTTTTCTTCCATCACAAAGTCTCAGTTTGCAAAGTCATATTAGATCACATTAGCGGAGGGGGTAAAGGAGCTTTTTACTTCTTTTTATTGCAACTTAATTAGTGATAATGATCTTGCTGTGGATGGCAATAGATCCTGAAAGGCAATTTTTTTCCACACAACTATTAACTTTCAAAGGAAGGACTGTGCCATGAATGAAATATAGTGTGAAGGTTGAGGAGAAGAGTGGCAGCTAATCTCTATCCGCTGTTTGCCAGCATGAGCTTTGACCAGTATCCAATTAGTGGGAATGGTTGGGTGAAGTTCAATTTTGGGAAGACTCAAAGGCGCACACAAACACGCATTTATATGCATACACAAAGATAAATAAATGCACTAACAACATACAGGAACTCGTGTATGGATACAAATTATCCCAAACTTTTTAAAGATGAAAATTTTATAGATCATTTTGTTTAATGTGTTTATGTGCGTGTTTGAATTTGTGCGTATCAATATAAGTTTGAGAGAAAACACAACTCAACAAAAGAAAATGAAACTCTTGTTCCAAAAGTTCTTTCTCACTTTTTTCTCTTTTGGTTTCTTTGGTCACTGTGAATGACATGAAATAACATTTAATAACCGGCAACACAGTATAATAAGTGCCTGCCGTCTGAGACTCCTTGCCACCTTATTTACACTGGACTGTAGTGTAGATTTGTAAGAGAAAAACAAAAAAACTAATCTGAGACAGGCAGTTTAATTGAAACCAGAGAGGGAAAATACCAGCAGCCAACTTATGAATGCTGGTTGTAAATTCTGGCTGGCATGTTGGTGCCTAAATCACTCTGCAAGTCCAAAATGCTATTCTTAAAAAAAAAAGGTCTAATTTGGCTTGTGTAATACCAAAAGTGGCTGGTGAGTTCTGGAAGTAAACAGATACTGTGGCCAGTTTGGATTAAGAAAGTCAGCTTCCTGCCTTCCTCAAGAATCCTTGTTTACTGCAGTGGCAGGGTGATTCACAGTACAACTGTTCTGCTGCTGGACACTGTGCAGCTCTCCTGGTACAATTAGTGGCTAAACGTCTTGCCAAAGGGCACTTTTAACAACAGTTTCATCTCTGCATAGTTGTGCTCTTTCAGTCCATCACACAGTCCACTCCTGTCCGGAGCTCTCCGACTACCATCTGGAGAATGAGCTCTGCTGTTTGTTTGAACTATTTGTGCTTTGTCTGTATTTCTATCTACTTATTTTTGTTTTATTTACCTCTAATTCGTTTATTCGTTACTTTTTTTTGTCCTTGTGCTCCTGCAACACATTTCCAACAGCCATAGGTTTTCTAAAGCCCTGGTGAAGTCTCCGTTAATCACACCATGCAGCTCTAAATTCAGACACAGTGAATTGTGACTGCCACCGCACCAAACCAAGATGTTGTGGTCCTGCTTCTTACCACTGACCACTGCAAAAAAAAAAAAAACATTGATAACATGACAAAACATTGAATCTTCTACTTTTCTGCATCCCATTCACAAATGCCAATAATCTATTTTTGTGCTGCAACCAACCAACACAGGCTAAAGGTGACTTTCTTTGTCAGTAACGCTGCAGCAGAGAGGCTAAGATATGATGGTATTAACAACACAACATCCTTGTCAACACCTTTAGATATAACCCCTAATGTTGGTCAGTTAATTACACTTTCATTTCTTAATTACCACACAGGGAGAAGACTGTAACGCCCCTTTCAGACATGGGACATGGAACATTGCTGGGTTCATCAATCTGTTATAGTGACGGCATTCTGTCAAATGCTTTCAAGTGAATACAGTTGACTTAAACACTTAAAATTAGCATACCTCAACTAACTCTCTCTGAAAATCATTTGGGCACAAATACTGTACGTTGTCCGTCCATTCATAGATTCTCTCTTCTCTTTGTATACAGAAGAAATATAATGCTTCACAAAAATGTACTCATGACCACAAAAGTTCTCGACTGGCAAACCGGTATCTAAATGAAATGCTTTGTGTTTGTGGCTCAACTTCATACAGAAAAACTTCCACCAGACACTGTAACAAATCAGTTATTTGACGCTCTAACACTGAAAACCAGGAAGAGGGTAATTTCAAGATAAACTTTATTGTCATTTGATTTCCACAGAAAACAAACAAAATTATCTTTCTCCTACTAAGGAGGAGAGGCCGCTGCGACGTGGGCCGCGCCGCCTTGTTACCTGGGCTTTCAGTAAAATTGCCAGACAGTGGGAAAGGTAAAATGAAGGATCTCTAAATTTACTTTGTCTCTCCTCCTGGGACTTGAATGTAAAAAAAATCTTCAGTGCAGAATACATCACAGAGAGTGCGGTAAGCAGAG
>OMNN01098839.1:0-14438 GCA_900302755.1 Chromis chromis | reverse complement strand
TTCACCAGGTCTGATTTTTGTGCAAAATTTGGGGAGTTTTTGAAAATTCTGAAGGGGTCAAAATGGGGTTCAAAGTGGCGTAAAAAAAATAAAGAAAGAAAGAAACATTCGCAGGAACAATAGGGTCCTTGCCTCCGGCATGGACAGCGATCTTGCAGATCGCTGTCCTCGCCTTTCGGCTCGGGCCCTAATTATCTTTCTCCTACTAAGGAGGAGAGGCCGCTGCGACGTGGGCCGCGCCGCCTTGTTACCTGGGCTTTCAGTAAAATTGCCAGACAGTGGGAAAGGTAAAATGAAGGATCTCTAAATTTACTTTGTCTCTCCTCCTGGGACTTGAATGTAAAAAAAATCTTCAGTGCAGAATACATCACAGAGAGTGCGGTAAGCAGAGACACTATTAAATATTAACTTTTACTTACGCCACATTCTGTTTTTGAGGTCAGTCAGTAGCATCTTATGTCCCTCATAGGACAAATAATGCTCTGTGTGGTGGTTTCCTCTATGTTGTGAAACCTTTATGCCGTTTTTCATTTGGTGTAAATGACAGGCATTTAAAAGGCATTCTTTATACACTGTATCTACTTTAGTCAGTGAGCCCATCTATCACCTGATTAGCAACTAGTTGGTCAGCCAGAATTTACCTACAAACTTCAAAGTGACCCAGTTAAAATCTATTTTGAACAACACACGCCAAAAGACTCCCTCTCTATATACATCCATCCACCCATTATCTATACACCGCTTAATCCTCTGTAGGTTCGCGGGGAGGCTAGAGCCTATCCCAGCTGACTCGGGCGAAGGCAGGGGACACCCTGGACAGGTCTCCAGTCTATCGCAGGGCTACATAGAGACAGATAATCAAGCACACTCATTCACACTTTAGACAATTTAGAATCACCAATTAACCTCAGCATATTTTTGGACTGTGGGAGGAGTACCCGGTGAAAACCCACGCATGCACAGGGAGAACACAGAGAGACCCCAGGCGTCCTACCCGGGACGCGAACTGGGGATCTTCTAGCTGTGAGGCGACAGTGCTAACAACCGAGCCACCATGCAGCCTCTCGAAATACATCAAATAGTCAACATATTTAAACCACTGGTTTTTGACACAGGAAGAGAATAACATTATTAATTTCATTACAGCAGTGCACCTGTCAAGGGGTTGGACATATTAGGTAGCAAGATCCATGCACCTGGTCAAAAAATGATCAAATGTGTCACTGATACATGTGGGGAGCAATGGCTTGTTTGTGTGGTCTGATCCCACAGAAGAGCTACCGTTGCACAAGTTGCTGAAAACCTTAATGCTGCTATTAAAGAAAGGTGTCAGAACACACAGCGCATTGTAGCTTGCTGTGAATGGAGCTACATAGCTAAGACCAGTCAGAATGCCCTGCTGACCAATGTTCATAGCTGTGAGCACCTACAAGGGAAGGGTGAGCATCAGAACTGGACTATGGACCAGAAAGGGTGTGATGAACATGACAAAGAGTTCAAGGTGTCGACTTGGCCTCCGAATTCCCCAGATCTCGATACGATACCACAGGACACCCTTAGAGTTCTTGTGAAGTCCATGACTCAGTGGGTCTGTACTGTTTTGGCCGCACAATATTAGGCAGGTGGTTTTGATGTTGTGTCTTACAAGTAAATATTTTTGTATTCTCAGTGACTGTAATGTTGGCGAAATTTCCCAATCATTCCAAAATGTTTTCCTCTGGCAACTGGGTCACAGAACACATCCTTTACATTTTTACAACTCAGCATTGGAAATCTTTTCTCTGTCTGGCCCCCCTACCACCCTCCACCCCTTCATTTCCTCCTTCCATTCCTTTCCTCTTGCTAAACACATCCCCCTCCCAGCCAATGGAAAGTCAGACCAGAGCTGCAGGGAGACAATGCTCTTTCTGTAAGGACCACTGGTATATTAGTGTGCTGGTGGGTGTGCGTGGTGGTGTGGTGTCTGTGTGGGAGTGACTGTGTGTCAACCACAGTCATACTACTCTCCAGAGGTTAATTAACCTACTTACATATCTACTTGCATACTGGTTCATATCTTTGCAGTGTCTTGGGACTGCTGTTCAACAGCAGCCACCACCCTGACGGAGGCCTGTCCAACAAAACAGCTTAGCACTGACAGAGAAATGTCAAGATGTACTTTTGACCTGTGGAGAGCCAGAGGACTTAGATTCACAGTTCTTCAGCATATAGAAAACACTAGAAGCAGAGAGGGGCAGGATGGCATAATTATTGGGTAAGAATGTATTTTTATACCTAGTTCTAGCAGCATTTAGGTGTCCACATAAGTGATCACTGAAACCATAAAGTCTGTATGTCAAATAAAATAATAATAAAAGTCCAGAAATATTGTTATTCCTTGTCCGGGTGTGAAAGTAGTGACAGCCAATACAAGCCTCAAAAAGAAAGACAAGGAGTACGTCAGGGAGTGAGGGAAAGCACAAAGGAGCAGTCAGGTTCTGTCTTACACTGCATGTGCTTTGGTTAAGTCAGAAACAACCATGAAGTCATCTAAATAAGAACAGATTGTTTGGTAGTAGTAGTTAGTAAGGACAGCACTTGAGTTAAGCATTTTGGTAAAATAAGAAAGCACTGATGATACACACAGTGAAACAAAAATGTGAAAGGGTCAGGCTGCAACAATTCCTGTTATTATCATCAGTTAATCTCCCTTTCATTTTCGTCTATGGCCATGTAGAGTGTCCACATTACAAGCGCGGCAGCTGCACATGCACTAGAAAAGAAAACTGGGGGCTTGTTTCGCGTTCTTGGTCCTGTTCTCATTTAGCGGTTGCACATACCATTTTCTTTTTGTTTGACTTCTTGTTGTTCAGTTGAATAAAAAATAAAAAGAGGCTTTCTCCTTGTAATATGCAAGTCCGCAGCTGTCCATAAGCTATGAACAAAGCTTTATAAATTCATTTCATCATTTGCAATTCAAAACTTTCAAAAGTGGAGCCCTTCTCAAATTCACTTTTCAACTTCGCTGCTTACTTTTATATTTTAGTACTTATTTATTTGTTACATGTATTACTTTAGTGATTTAATTATTAAGCTCTTCTAACTATGTTGTGCAACATCTGGCACAACAAGATGAAAATGTCTCTTTTTTTATTACCAAAAAGTAATCAAAAAAGATTGTCAGGATGTCTTGACGGTTATTTGGTATCTGACAACTGAAAACAGGTAAATACCAACAGTTGTTAAAAGTTGATTAGTTACTTTAATGAGCTGTTAAATTCTACACTAGTTTGCTCAGATACAGGAGGCATGGAGGGATACTGAAAGATATAAGATGAGGAGTGGCAGTCTAAAGCCTCATTCAGACAGGATTAACATTAAAGGTAAAATTTTATTCATTGGTCCACGTGGGACTTTAAATGTTGGGAAATTACAGGGTCTGCTCTGTAACAGACATGGAGATTCAACAGGACAAACCAATAACCAGAATCACCAAACATAAATCCACTTGAAATCATAGAAAAAAAATGCTTCAAAGCTTGATTAAGAATCATCACATTTTTAAATTCTATTAAATTTCACAGTAAACAAGTTAAAGCTGACAGCATATTCATACACACACAAGAAATATGAACTACTAATAGCTAATTCGGCTTTAATTTAAGGCACCAATTTATAAAAGTGCAGGCTAAAAGTGGGGCTCCCGTTTGGATATGGGCTCTGGACTGACTTAAAATCACAGATGAGGGCATGTTAAAATTAAAATTAACCCCTCCTCCCTGAAACAAAGAAATCATGCTTGAATAAGGTCTTAAGTCACAGCATGCCTGGTTCAACTGAGGCCGTCACATGTCGACCACCCCCTGGTCTTCTTGTAATTTTCCTTGTCTACCACAAAACATTCTTCGGACCTCAGCGGCCTAGACACTCTTGCTCTCGCTGCAGGAATAAGGCATTGTTTGACCGCAAATATGACCTCCACCTACAAGATTCATGTTGTGTCTACAGAATTAACAACACCACCAATCAATCTGCGGTGATCACGTCGGAAAGGAATGCTTTCTGATGGAGAGACAGATGTGCGAACTTTCTCTATGTCACACAAACATCTGGGCTGTTTATGTGTCTGTAAGAAAAGACAGAAAGACAAACACACACATGCTATCCAAAGTGTTAAAATGCTGATAAAATCCTGATGCAGACCAAAACAAAACACCCCCCCCACACACACACACACACACGCTGAGTGTATGTTATCAGCTGTGTGCTGGCAGTGTTATCCATCAGTGGGAATAAGCTATCATGATGTCATCACTGACATAGAAACCCTAAAGCACACTGGGAGAGGAGTGAGGGGTGTGCGCTGGCGAATACAGATTGTGAAAAAGTGGAAGAGACATGAGCGGGAAAGGAAAAATGAGGGAGTAAAGAGGGAAAGAAAGTAGCTTTAATGAGTGTGTGTGTGTGTGTGTGTGTGTGTGTGTGTGTGTGTGTGTGTGTGTGTGTGTGTGTGTGTGTGTGTGTGTGTGTGTGTGTGTTTACTGTACATGCATGTGCAGCTGAGGGTTCCTCGAGGTGATATCATGGGTTAGCAGGCAATGTTTGGGTCAACACACCCACACGTATGTGGAGCGAGTGGGCGTGGGCGAGCAGATGGCCTTTATTTCAGCGAGGAATTCGTCAACATCAGTTCACTGACATGAAAAATACGTTTAGAGTTTCCCCTACAGGGAAGGGAAACATGTGTAAGCCCATAGGTGCTCACGTCAAAATAAATTTCTGGTTGGGCTTGTGTCTTCCCGAGGGGCTTTTGATGCAATTTCTCGCTCTCAAAGTGCAATCTGAAAATGAGTCCAGATGCTGCGGAGTCCCATGTGGCTCAGTATAAATTCTACTGAAGTCACTAGAGTCTTGGAATTATCAGAAGAATCACGTAATTCACTGAAGAGAGTGCTACACTCCAGCAGTTTGCTTATGACAGTAAATACACATAGCTGCAGTCACTTTTGCACAAATCACATTTCACTTGCCTCAAAGGTCAAAACTCTTTTCTTAAACTCTGTCTCGTCCATAAGGACTGGAACTCATCTAATAAGGGAGATGTAAAATGTTGAGGAATGGCAAAAGTAAACGTCTTCATAACAGCTTTTATTTTAAACCCCCAACTTTATAACAACCACAAAACACAATAAAAATGGATTTTTACCATACAGGACCTTTAAACTTCATGCCTTTACAAATTTTATAATACACAAGACGCTCTATATCATTGAACTGACAAGTGTGCGTGAAAGGAGGCACACCCACACTGACTTATATTAATTATATAATAATACCGTGAACAGGTTGCCCTACTGTAAATATTTTAGTTGTCAAGTACATTGTGACAAAAACTGAGAAATATGTTCAGTTGGCTCTCCAGTGAGTCATTAATCCTGCGCAGGGGCTCTATGGTGTTGGACAGCAGCTGGGGGCAGTGGTTGATTATCTCATCATGGGTGGACTTTTAGGCGTCCTTTTTCTGTTTTGCGAGCTTAGTGTAGTGACAAATGAGCATATTCTTCACCTGCTGCAGGTTCTGGTTGCTCTCAAACTGGTAGCTGATTTCCCAGAGTGCAGAACAAGAAGTACACTCGCCAACTGCAGTCCATCTGTCAATTTGTTTCACATCCAATGCAATGAATATGAGAATCAAGTCATCTAATATATTCCTATAATAATCAGAATAAGAATAAGTTTTAGCTCATTTGCAGTTTGCACAGAGTTCTACTAAAACATCATGAGATGTCGGAGGCAGAACATCTGATGCAAATGAGCTGAACTGTGGTGTGATGGAATGTGAGTGCTCCAAAGCGCTGTGTGCCCAGTCACAGAGTGGCAATTTCACACTGTTTTTTGGCCACAACCACACAATCACTCCTCCTACCAGCCTTCCTCACTAGATTTGGCTGCCTCTGACTTATTCCTTATCCCCAAAATGAAATTCAGGTTGAAGGGTTGCTGTTTTGATACAGTGAGTAAGAGATGCACTGCAGATGGTGGTTGACAGGTACAAGTTCTTATTTTTATAGGCACAGTCTCTCACACAGTTCCTCATATATGTAAGTCAAATAGGGAATGGTCATTCATTACACAATGAGTAGGAATATAAGAATAATGTCGAATTGGGAAAATTATTTACACAAATTATGCAAAGCCCTTTGCAGTGAGTTCTTTATTATTGCATTTACATGTGTCTTCATTATAAATAAAATGAAAGTAAAAAGACAGAAGTTAGTGATTTTAGAGATGAAGAAATTAAAAACATATCTCAGACCGTTTCTATTTGGTCTTTGAAATAAAACCAAGGCAAACATCAAAGTGCGTTTCCACCTGCCAAAAGAGCTAAGCTTCAAGAAACGCTGGTAAATTGAACCACTTACGCAGCCAGTCAAGCAAAAAAACTACTACAAATCCATTGTCAGCTGCTAAAAGAAGTGAACTTCAGGAAGAAACAGCCCCTGTGGCAGCCGAACAAAAAGGTTAGTTTCTTGCTCTGCTTCTTCCCACCACATGCTTCTCAGAACATAATGAACTTTAAAGGCTGCAATGGCCATTTTGTTGTCTGACCAATTCAGTCAATCTGTCCGGGATCTAATGGCGTTTTCCCAGGCTTTCTTTCTGCTAAAGGTTATATTTTATGGTGCACAGTAAGCCTGGCATCAGAGGCCAGAGCTTTTCAATGTGACAAAGGTCAGGGACTCAGACGTGATCCTTGGTGGATATGAGCGGAACAGAGAATAATAAAATAAATATCAACCCATTCTCATGTGCATAAGCATACAGGGAGGCCAGGCACAGCCTAAGAAACACATAAAGAGACCACTTTCTTATTTAGTCTGCACTCATTTCAGTCTCTGTCACACAGAAGCACAAACTTACTTTGGACGTAAGAACACATTACATGACTAATCTACTCTACGCACACTTCTAATCTCCCAGAGTCTCCAGTTTCCACCACAGGGCTTTCCTGCAACAGACCCAGACCTGATAAGGCAAACAATGCAGACTCTAGCTTTATATACACACACAAATAAACACCACTTGCACACACACATAGACTATACCATGCCAACAAAGGAAGCTGGCCTAAATGTTCTTCAAAGACCAAGCACAGGAGAGAAAGCCGAGGATTGTTTCACAACAGGGTGCACCGCAACGTGTGTGTTCACATATGTGTGCGTCGTCCAGTGCCATATCAGTATGTCCCACCTGCTTCCTCGTCCTCGCCCATAGCGATGGGCCCGGCCTGAGGCGTCTCTCCGCTCTTCAGACAGTTGTGGATGTAGGTGGCCTTCCAGCGGGCGTACTTCCTATGCTGGATGTTCTGGTGGGGAAGGGGCAAAGAGACATCAAAAGAGTTGTTACTCATTTTGTAAGGTAGTTAGTGAGGAGCAGGGGTAACAAAATGGAAGTGATGGTGAATGGTAAGAGACGAGACAACACATAGGGCTGAGACTTGTAGAAGGTGTGAATTTGTAGGGATTGGGAAGAGGGTACGTATGGCACAGGAAGCAGAAGTTAAAGTGGGCACGGTGGTGGGCAGGGGGTAAGGGGTAGACCGTGCCGTGCTGGTGATTTTGGAGAGTCTGGGTGACACAGTAGAAATTAATTGGAAACCAGTAAGGGACTAAAAAAGAACTCGGAGAGCGCAGACCTCGGCCAAGCAGCTGGTACCTTCTCAGCTCTGTGGCTATACCACAGTAAACGACACTACTGTGTTAGCTCGTTTTGTGCTGGTAACAAGCCGCCTGGGCCGCTATCAAAACAGGCAAAGTAGGAGGCAGTAAACCTTGGAACTGGATCCGTTTATTTGTGACAGACACGGTGAAAGAGTGCCGGGCGGGACAAACACACAACGCACTTCTCTTCATCTACTACTGCTACATTACCTATAAGCCACCGCGCTTAAAGGAGAAGGCTCAGACCGGTAACACAGCTCATTTCCACCCATATTGTGATTTCCACAAGCGGCATTTTCTCATTTTTGGTGATCCAGAATATCACCAAAATGTAATCATCAGTCCCATTATCAACATTTCCTGAAAATTTCATTAAAATCTGTTCAAAACTTTTCAAGTTATCTTCCTAACAGACAGACAGACAAACAAACAAACAGATAAACGCCGGCAAAAACATAACCTCCGCAAAGCGGAGGTAATAAGCACAAGTTAAAGGGCACTAGTTGATTAAAATAATCCACATATTAGTTAATGGCGACAACAAAAGCATGTTAATCCTTCGGAGCAGAGTTGGTTTTTAGGTGTTAGGGGACACTTGTTATAAGTAAAAAGAAAAAGTAAGTTTGAGAAGAAATTACCTCAATGAAGGCTGAAATATGTAAATCAGAGTTTGTACTATTTGTTCGGTACATTAATGGTACATGTCCACAAGATCTGTCATTTCTAGCCTCCCAATTAGTGTCTTGTAAGCAGTCATGCAATGTGTTCTGGTAGCATAGCAATGCATTTCGAGAGACGGGGCATCCCACGGGAAATCCTTATGGGGCAGGACTGAAAAGGGTATATATTAGATTGTTGGAGGTATTAATAGTAAGGTAAGTTTTAGAAGAAGGTTTGACAAAGACGGTAAAGATTGGATGTTTGAGCCTTAAAGGAGGAAGATATGTTTTGGGCAGACTGTCTTTTTAGGCACCATCTGCAACAGCTGTAATTCATCTTTGCTATAAACTCGTCCCCAGTCATCATGAACTCATTTTCTTCATGGCAGAAAAAACACATTCTGTGAGCCTTCAGAAACGAATGCCGGTTAAATTGGGCTAACCGAATAGTTTTAAGCAATATTGGTGATACCAGATAATATAACATTATCTGGAGGAGACTGTTAAACTTGACTTATACTTCCATGTTGAGTCGTCACAGAACCTATGCCACATCGAACGCAAGCAGCATACGCTATTGTCAGCATCCCTGCATCACTGTGACGTGTAGTTACATTTCTGCGGAGGGGCATGTATAAATCAAGCCTTACACTGTGACTCTCTCCGTTCAAACGTTATTTTTCGTTCAACAGTCTACTCCATAAAGCTACTCACATTTTCTCAAACAGAAAAATACAGTGTTATATTTGGGGTAATGCGGCAATTATGCAATTCATGAAGAGGCCACTATGATGAGTTAAACAAGTAGAAGTAGACACTAAGTAGCGGTAGTAGGTTAACTGGGGTAAGATTGGTAAATGATGCATGAAAACTAATTGATGTGACCGGACGTTTAAAAGGTGAAAACAGCTGAGGACGCAAAGAGAAACGAGGGCAACAGATTTACACTGACATGACGCTGATAAGAATGAATGGACAAATTCCTGCCTCTACCAGATAAGTGCCATGTTGTCGCAGCTGCACAGAAACAATGGGGCTCGGGATTGGTGAGGTCTGTTGTGGCATAGGGTTGTTTGTTTAGCCTCAGATATACTGTTAAAAGAAAGCAGTGGCTCCTTGTAGTCATTTCTAATCACGGAAATAACACCTCTGTGATTTATTAACTGTGCCATGACAGGAATTTTTATGTGACCTTCATGGAATTTCAGGAGAAATGTGACTCACTGTAAAGTTATTCAGTTAAAAAACATAATGAAACATGAAGTTTTCCAGGACAGGGAAGCATGAGATTTTTACAAAAAAGACAAGACGATCAGTTGCATATTCTTTGTTTGGCTCAAGTGAGTCCTGGCCTTTCCCTCCAGTATATTTCTTTACTATACAAATGTGGTCTGGGTTACAAAAACCTCCATAATTATTGTTAAATCTAGCCAGTGGGACTCTCAATCTTCTATTGGCTGACAAAAGCTTGTATTTCACAAAAGAATTGTGATGGGTCTGGAATGCTACCAATTACTAAAAACATCTTGTCAGCATATGCAGTTTGAAATGTTAATTCAAGTGCATTACATAACATCTTAGAGCGAATTCATTGGAATCTAGTCAAGCTTTAAGATTTTATATTCCAGATGACGCCCAGCAAAATGCCAAAGTGGTTGAGAGAGCATCTTTTTAGCAACATGCAGTTTACCTGCCTGCCTACAGTACCAAGTAGAGAGCTATGATTCAGGTCATGAATAAAATGATAAACTTTTGAATGTAACGTGTAAAGCCTGATGTTGTCCTTTTCAGAGCTCACTGGCTCATGGTAGAGCGTGATAATCAGAGCTGTTGGAAGTGGAACAGATGGTTCAGCGCTGCCTTTGTCTGCAACAATTCAGCACCGTGACAGCCTGAGTGATAGAAGGATGCAGATATGACTTTTCTGCTGAAATACAAGTGTTGATAGCATGTAACTGCGGTTCTCTGCAAGGCTTTATCCCAGGTCCGGTTAAGAATTTGTTTACACATTCAAAGAGGAACTATCAAAGGGTGCAGTAGAATTCTACATGCTGCAGGATGGTACCCCAGATTTTAGAATGGAATATGAGTGTTTGCAAACCAGCCAGGTTTGATTTCAAGTTACATTTCTCAACTAAGAATTTGCTGTATGCAGGACTGCAGCTTGAAATTCAATGACAAGGCGGTCGTACAAGTTCAAATGCCCATGCTAAGAAGTAACAGTGTGTTCACACATACAGATACAAAGGAGTATCTTTTGTAGTTGTCTCGTCTCTCAAAAGCTTGAAGCTTGGGTGCGTTTTACCACTAACCATGTCATTTACAGCTCATGTTTCATGTTGTCACTACTCTGGCACACAAGAAGTAGTTCATTTAACAATTTTGTAATTCCAGAATTCTCTTTATAGCACTACTACAGAGAATTTGGAAGCCTACACTGCAGTAATCAGCTAGTTCTCCATTCGGTATTTACAAGGGGAACTTTGAGCAGTGAACAATTTGTTGCTTTTGTTTCAAAATGAAATATAAAAGACAAACAGTTGTTGCTTGCAGGGGACAACCTAAAGACAGCGGACAGATGATATCTGCATTCACCATGTGCAGCTCAGTGACCTTCCGAGTTTGCGAGAAGTTGGTCAGCCATGTTAGCATGACTTCTAGGTTCAGTTCACAAAAAATGGAACTTCCGTTGTTTGAGATTAGAAAGGAAAAGATGTTTCTGTCTTTCTCATTAAAGATCCAGTGGTATTTCAACAACCTGTCTGTAGAGGCTGGCCCACCCAGATCTGTCTTCTTTGAAATTCATGTTGAAACTTATTGTTGCAGGGTTACTTTTACCTGGGACTTTTTTTGATTCCTTTTGTTTTTTTCTTCTATTTCTGGCTGTTGATATGCAGAAATTAGGACCACTTCAATGGCTATTGACTGAACTGGTACAGTACATCTGACCCTGAGAACAGTTGTCATAATATCAGAATCAATGTGACATTAATCCTTTAAGAAACTTAACCTTTGCCAGTACATTCCTCACAGTAAGGTCAGCGGCAGCTACAAAGGGTAGGAGGGGATCCAGTTTCTTGCTCCAAGACACTTCAGTGATGCAAATTCTGGCCAACATGAGGGGGCATGAAGCTGATTCTTCGTTTCGCGACTCACTACGCCACAAAGCAGTCCAGACACAAGTCATTCTCTGAGTATAAGGGCTCCTGATGGACGACAGTGTTGCTTAACACTGTGCCCGCTCACCTGATTACTGACTCCACTCAGCTCAGCTGGGAAGCTGCTGAAAACCTCTTTTTACTGCGTGAAACTCAATCACTCCTGACTGTCTGTCTGCAGAGCACTCACCACCGGCCACTCTGAGGACTTATTGTCTGACAGCAGACTCGGTGTGGGTGTATGTGTGTGTCCATCGGGCCTCACTCAGTGCAACAGCTAACTGTATGAACCGAAGTGTCCTGTTGATGTTTTAATGGCTTCTGGGTGACTTGACACAATGTAGAGAAAGAGGAGCTGTGTGTCACACATTTACGCAGAGATAGTTAGGTATGTGTGTGTTACAACCTCCAACTTTACCACATTTAACCTGCTGCTGACCACACAGTGCCCCTGCTCAAATTTCTCGATGTGTGGCTGTACTTGTAACTGTAATCTTGGATGGGGAACTTTACCATTTGTTAGCATTTTGGGAAAAATAGAGATGTGGAGTTAAAAAGAAGAGAGTTCAACACATCTGTAGCCAGCTCCACATCAATGCTGTAACCTAGCAGCTCCAGGCCACATTAGCTGTGACTAGCATAACACACCTACAATAGATCTCTGACTGAATTGCTTCCAGTTGAACTGCATTGTGGGTAATGTAGGTACCAGGTTTTATGTGCATTAAAAAATTACAATCAGCATCATGCCAAAGGTAACTTGACATCATACAGGTCAAATACAATTAGCTTCACTGCATGCCTCAGTTTGTATTTCGCATTGAATAGCTTTAAACTAGTTAAAATCTACTCATTGATCCAGTCACAACCTAAATACACCAAGGCTTTTTACAGTTGAGTCAATGAATGCTTCCATTTTCTGTCACCTCACATCAGTTTTTAGCTCCAGTTCAAAATTGCCATTGATCAAAAAGAAACAACTTCATCAATATGACAAGGTCACTTGGTTTTTCTCCTTCTCCTTTTTACTTTAGTTTCAATTCAAAGGCACAGACTCGTAATCATTATCAGGCTTTGGCAACACAGATAAAACTGGATAGCGGGATAAATGTTTGTTGGTTTTGGTCTCTTGTGGGGATTTTTGGATCATTTGAAAGGGATAAAAATAAAGCCAGCTGTATTCTTTAACATGTTATCCGATTTTTGTAGTACATCATTTTTTGCACACATCAAACTTGTGAATCCAGACAGGATCTTTATCTTACCTCCTCTGACAACTCCCCAAACACAGACAAGACATCTAGCAGCAGGCTGGACGTGTAGAAGGACTTGATCATGTTCCTGGAGGAAGATAAGAGGAGGAGGACAGAAAGCAGGAATTATGGGATATGCAAGGGAGGAACAAAGGTAGAAGTAGAAGGGAGGGTTTAGAAATTGAGTGAAATATAAGAGGTGAAAGAGGGAAGTGGGGAGGAGAAAAAGGAAAAACACATACAAAAGAATTAGTTATTAGTTCCTCATTTTATTGCTAATCAGATGTAATAAAATAAGCTGTTAAAACTGTGCAAGTTAACTCGTTAGGCAAATACATAGAACGTTTGCTTCATTTCCCAGGTGCTGCAGTTTGGTTTACTGAAAAACCCATCTTACCATCTGTAAAATATACTGAACAAGGCAAATCCTGAGCAATAATGTAGTCAGTAATATCAAATAGGAATCATAAGTCATTTGCTATGAAGCACAAAGCTCAGCTCTGAATACATAACAGAGAATAACAAAACTGAATTTCTGACTGACAGCAGTTTGAGGAGGGGCAAACCATGAATTGGAAACAGTGTGCTTGGACAGCTCCTATTGGCAACTTAAAGAAGGTGCTGTTAATGTCTTTGCGCCTGACACCACGAAAAACCATCACAGGTCTTGTAAAATCTATGCCTTGGTTGGCTGGAGCTGCTTTAGCACGACCAATGTGAGGCAAGGCTGGTTATGATGTCTGGGCTCATGAAGTGAAAGCAAAGCTAGAAAGTGAGAAACTGTTTAACTAGATCTTTATAGATCTCCCAGCACTGTCCAACAGCTGAATGAAGTGTCAGATTTGAAATGTTACAAAGAGTTTTGGTTAGATCTTTGCAAATATGTACCAGTTTAAAGCTGGATTTAAAGCTCTCATTGGCATGACATCAAAGTGGAGGTCCAGGCTAGATGTGACAGATGAAATGAGTTACATACTGCTGACCACACTCAATGACTTCAGGCTGCAGCATGTCATGCAAACACAACTATCTCATTAGACATTTTGCCAACATAACGTGCTGTAGAGTGGTGGCATGCAGTGGTTAAACACTTTGAAATATATCATTACAAAAGGAGTCCAATAGCGATAATATAGGATTGACTTTGTCTACCCTAGTCAGTGGTTTCAATCCAATATGAAGCGTGTATTACTTGACAACTTGTTCTCTCCAACCCAAGTAATAATTAGAGCCAACATTGCTAATTGTTTTCTGCAAACCCGTTGGTGCTCCTGTAATTTAAATCCCATCCAGAGCCACGCCCTTGTATTTTAATGTGTGAAGAGCACCTTTTCTTCCATATACTGAAGAAAACCTAAAAATACGATCTTTCTCAGGCAAGTTTTGAACATTATTTGCTCTGTTTTGGTTTGTCCTGCTGAATATCTGTGGTTATTACAGACCAGTTCAAACTTCCATCTGGAAATTACCAGAGATCACAAGCAACATTTATCATGATAGCCCCAACTGAATGTGCTCGCAGACAGCCAGTATGTCGATATAGCAATAACAAAGTCACACATCATGTCAAATCTTAAATTCTACATTGATTTATTTCCCAGGTCTATTCTATAGCAAACTGTTACAGCAACATGCATTATTGTAACCATTACTTTAAATATTGGAGAT